>PQWD01003326.1:227629-392453 GCA_019425675.1 Leucinodes orbonalis
GAGCAGCTGTAAATGTAGATTCATATGAAGGCACACAAAAGTAATATCAAAAGTTTTATTTGAACATAAAGTTTAATGCCATTTATCATATCTAATCTAGATTTTTAGAATAATAATTAAAATTCTTTGTATGCATTTATGCAAAATTTGTTTGAGTGCGTAAAGTCGAAGCAAAACAATAAAAAAAAAACAGCAATGTCTGCCTCAAATTTTGCTCAGATAAGTAATTATAAAGATACACTTGAATCGAAATTTAAAATTTTTGGAACTTGGTGTTTGATACTTGTGATTTTAAAATGGATGCTGTTAATTTCAAACAATATTTGTAGTGTGGTCCCAAAGTAAACTTTTGCCATACGAGTAATTACATTATATCACAAAGCGAATGTTACCTACTATATTAATTTTGACTCGAGTGAGCTGGGCCATATCTAATAGTTCTTCAATACATTGGACACTGAATCCTCAAACTCGAAAAATAGTTATACTAAAATCCTTACTGCTCAGCATGCAGAAATAGGTGAAGACACTACACTGAACGGAGATCGAATCCGGAACCCTTGTGTAGTAGCAGACATTTCAACCATACACCAAATGGGTATTATAACTACTTTCCTAAATTGTTTGTGTTTTCTCAATTAATTATTTGTATCCATTTCGTAATACGGTAATAATGAATGAATGAATCTAGTCAACGATTTCCAGCTTATTCAGAGTAATATGTGTGAATGAACTTCATGTTCAACTTACTCTTTCAGCAGTCAACGTTATTAACATATCAATTTTCAATGCGTTGACACGTACTTCAGGGCATGTTCGTTCAGTATTGAGACCTTGTTCTCATCCAATACGTGATCGCAATGCTAACATAAAAAACTGAAAAGAAGTTTATTGAACCCGTTGGATTTTATCAGTTGCTACTCGTGGCAATGGTAAAATCGGTGGTGCAATAAACTGGTGCTTGTAGTTATTGAATTTTAGCCTATTTTAGCAAACATTTTAGGTTTTGTTTCCTACTAATTGTTTGATATAGCGTAATAGCTATTCTTACCTTTACAGGTAGGCTCGTTTCAATCGATGGGCATCTACTCGTCAAGGGTGTGCCTTAATCGTCCACGCGTGGCCCAGTGCAGATTGGCCATCTTCATGCACAACCTTTAAATTTCTTCGTAGGCGTGCGCATGTTTCCTCGCTGACTTCCTTCACCGTAAGATCATCGGATAATCGTAATATCATTTTCTAAAATTTTTAAATTTAGATCGTTTGGTACATGGCAGGATTTGAATCTGCACCCTCCAGATCGGAAGGCAACAGTCCGCACCAATGAGTCACGGACGCTATACAAAATAATACAGTTTTAAAAATTCCTATATCCAGTTAATAGATATCCAGCTAATCCAGCTTCCAGTAGAACTAAGGCTTGCAGATTGTAGACACCTCATTTTGCGAATGTACGAGCATTTGTAAGCCTAATAGAAGCTTTGATGAAAAATTTGGCTTTATATTCACGTAGAAATAAAAGTCCAATGAGCAAGTGACAAGATGTCATTTCATTGACTTTGTGTAGATTATTTTCCCTAAATTTGTAAATTATTTTCTTGACTGTTTTGTTTCTCAAACCCAAAGCGCCCTTGAGGCTGTCAAAATAATTATCGCATCGTTTCCAACACGGAAACACGTCTCTTTAAGCCAGTTTGATACAGCATAAAGACCTTGTTCCTTTTAAACGTGATCGCCATGGTAACAGCGTGATATAGCAAAACCTGAGTCCTTTTTTCACTTGCAATCTATTTAATATAATGTAAAAGAAGTTTGTTTATTGAAAGGGCTCTTTGGTATCGAACAACAAGACACAGCGTATAAAAATGTACAACATTAAATCAAACATTATTTCATTTTGTTAGATCAAAGATTTCCATTGCTGCCGGAGATAGTATTTTTCCCAATTTTATGATAATGAGGTCATTAATAAGATTTTAGGAAGTTAAGTATAATCACTACCATAATGATTTTTAGGTACTTTACATAAATATCAGTTCAATCGATAAACATCAAGACGAACATTGATGCCAAAGATTCGGACCTAATTTTGACGTTTTATCGACCGCTGATATAGTAAATCAATATAAATAACCGCTTGCTTATTACTTTGCCGGAATCAAGACCTAAACTGCCATAAAACATAATTATCTGGATATGGTAGCATAATTCATACAGTTAAAGCTCCATTCCTAAATAGAGAGAACATTTCGGAATATCTCTATAATTGTCTGTAAAATAAAACCCTTTACCCCAAACAATATACAAAGGTCAAATATTCACATTCATAGAGGTTAAGAAAACCAAAGGAATTAAAACGAGATTTTGTTATGGTTTCACCGATTACCAGTGTGAAATACCCTTACTAGGTGCGACCCCGTCTTTCTAACAAAATTTACTGGCGAACGTCGATTGGATGGTAAACATTTTAAATGAATTGGGTATTGTTTTCCTGTAAGGACGAGTTTTCGTAACTTTTTTAATATATTCAGTACCACGGGGAAGGATACAAGAACAATATAGCCTAGGTAATCTCCTGTAAAAATATTACTAACATTGTTGTTATATTATCTCAGGAGGTCTCGCCAGAATAACAGTGCTGCTGCAGCGCTTGGCGGTGCAACAGCTTTTGCTGAGGCGGGACCTTTTGACCGTATTTACTTGCTTTTCTTTTTTTTTTTTTCTCTATTTATAACTTTCTACTGTTCTGTGTGCCTATATAGTTTGTGAGTGTTGTTCATCTGTTTTATGTGTGACTGTATTCCGTGTATAATATGTATTTCCTTTACGGTCAATAAATGATTTTTCTTTCTTTCTTTCTTTCTATATATTTGCTGTTTTATCCTGAAGGTGAAATACGTTACTAAAAGATAGCTTACTTTAAACATTCATTTGTATTGATCACGTATTAATATAAAAAAAAACCTATATATTATGATGAAGGATTAACTAATGGGGTATTATTGGATAGTACAGTAGTGGACAGAACATCATCCAGTTAGTAAAAAAAAACGATAAATAAATCATCATCATTATTAGCTCATTACACGTCCCCACCGAGGGGCACGAGCCTACCTATCTTCACGCGTGCCCAATGAGGTTTGGCAGACTATCGCACCTTGAATACTTCGCAGGCATTCGCAGGTTTCCTCACGATGTTTTCCTTCGCGTAAGAGCGCAGATAAACTAGATATTAATTCTAAATTCGACAAAAACATTTGGATTAGAACCGGCACCCTCCAGGTTGGAAGCCAATAGTCCACACGAATGAGCCACCGAAGCTCTATAAATAAATAGTAAATGCGAGGTATAGAATCTGCGCTAGTATATGACCCTCTTTTAGTAATTTTAAAATCAAGCACTCAGCCCTTTGCCCTGCAGTGGGCAGTTATAGGCTGATGGTGAATATATTTCTTAGAAATCTGTACCGTATAAATATACTAAATTAAAGTACAATGCTAATCGTACATTTGTGTGAATCTGGGACACGGCCGCCCCCGCCAAGTCGAGCGCAAACACTGCCGTACTATCCTTTACAGGATCCATTTCGCCGCTTTTCAGGCCCCAATTTGGAACATTGAACATTCTTTATACGTTAGTGGCTTTATCAAGTCTACAATCGACAGGTTAATTCAATGGTGTCAAGGAGCACCTGTCTGTATCCTCGTATACTCTCTTCAACGGGCCAATTCACACAACATCAACCATAATAATTAAGTAATCGCAGTAAGGAACCTTAGACTTGGCACGTCTTTGTCTTGATTTCATTACTTTTTAGAGATAATCCAGCAGAAGCAGCTACATCGAGACTTGGCTAGTTTTTTACAAGATGTTTTTGGTGGGATTCATCTTACTCGTAGTACCTAAAGTCCGGCTCAATGTACATCACTCGTAAATAAAAAAAATATTCATCTAAAATTTCAGTATAAGTAAAGTTTTTTATCCTAAAAGCGCTTAAAGCGGCACGTAGATTTCCCAAATATGTTTAACTTAGCCACAATATAGCTGACATCGCTTTCTATATGCTGCACAAACTATGATGGCACCCCGTCATAAAATCATTTCGACGGAAACGTAATATCAGGCTTTGTTTTCCATGAAAGCGTTGACATAACCAGTTGTCATGTAATGTATGGTTGTGTTGTGCACTTTGTACAATTTTGGACGCTATTTGCTCTATGTTTGTTTATTGAAATGCATTGCATTGGTTTTAAGGGTTAGGGGGCATCTCGTCCCAGTCCGAAACTCGGACCAGGGACGAAATGCATCCGTTCTGATTTGATAGTGGTCAACTGGGCCCATGTTGATTCTGGTGTTGGGACGAACGACCACTGAATATTCTTTAGGGTTTTTGGTCCCACGTGATGTTGGCTATAACGCAGGTAAATTGACACAAGTTAATATATAAAATAGGTGAAATTTGTGAATCTTAGGTCGGTAGAGTTAGGCCGTTTTGATTCAGACCTTGGCTCTTCTTGAGATCTAATATTTTTCTCAGAATAGGAAGGTGAATTCAAATGAAGACAATAAGTTTTTTTTTAAAAGGTACAGTAAAAATGTAGAATGCCTCTAGTAACACAATAATAAATATCCACAAACCACCATCAAGCCCTTAACAAAGCATCAACCTGTATTGTGGATAGGTACATAACAACGAATAACTTACTTTTTTGTAAATACATACAAATAAGGATGGGCACAGGGCAGTGTTTTGTCATGGTCAGACGTTATGACATAAAAAAATTAAGGTTAAAAATTTACTGTTTTCTTAAGGCAGTGAGTTCTTTCAAAACTGTTATCATTACTTAAAAATGATATGACAATGAATCTAGTAATGTTTTTGGCCGAATACAGAATACGCCTTTAATTGGATGATATCAGAATACCAAGTCCAATATTATAAAAATAATGAAACGAAAATGTCTGCGTCGCAATTTCGTTACAATATAAAGAGGAAAGTAAAAATATTTGGTTATGGTACTTTGAAATAAAATATTTCTTTTTTACGAGTATAGATAAATTTCATCGAAATTTGTAATGAAAATCTTCAATTGAAGTTTTTGTACTAATTTATTTATTCTTATCAATTTTTTTATGTAAACCTAATTTGAATTAATGGATTTTGACTTTTTGACTACCCACCACGTTGATCCAAAATGTGATTGTTGGTAAGTTTTTTTTTTGGGACGCAGTAAAATGAACTATGGTCCAAAGGGAGTAGATAAGTCCTCGACGGTTGTTAAGATATTTTTGCAACGTCAAAACCAAATCAAATACATAGAAAAACAAACAAAAAGAAAATACAAGCATGTTTATAAAATGACACAGGAAATAACATTTGAACATAATAAAGAAGTGTACCTAAGTTTACTTAATCTTCAATATTATGTTCAACCAATACGTTGTGTTATTATAAATAATTATAACAAATGGCCACTGCTTAACTGCTAGTTGTCCTAAACGATCAGCCGAGTGCTTTTAAGACTTCTTAATGTCTAATATTAACTTAAAGCTACAAAAACGCTTTAAGTGTAAAAACAGTACTAAGTCACGCTTGTCTAGCATTTATCAGGTGAAACCCAATTTGTGTTAAACATATTGTGCAGTAAATATATCTGCTTTGACATTTAATATTTTACCTGGAGGCTACCTTCGTCTGATGCGGGTATGGGCTTGTAGACAGGACATAATCGCAGGTTAGTCGTGTCTCTGTAATAAGTTTGCAAAAGCTTTTAGTTTGTTTACTTTCAATATGTATATTCTATTTACTCGCACCGACTTCAAGCAAAAATTTTACTGCTCTAGATATAATTTGTGGTAGACTCGATGACTCGACTAAGTCGTCTAGGTAGGTCCCGCGAAATTGGAGTGTTATGCACTTTTGTGTTTTAAGATGAGGAGCTTTAGCTAGTGAAATTACCGGGTATATGAGACCTTACATCCGTTATCTCGGGTAACTGGTGCAGGGCGGTATTGATGAGGAGTAGTCACTTTATATAGTGACTGATTTTCTTCAATACTGCTCTGTCATGGTCAGGCGTGTCATTTACTATCAGGTGAGCGAAATGACCATCATGGCTACTACATAAAGAAATTGGTATTTCAGGCAAAACTTCTGACACTTGAACTTCAGGCTTCAGGAGTGTATAAATACTTACTAGGTAAAAGGAGTTTCCAAAGACTTTTACTTTCGTTATGTTTTCTGCCGATGCAGGATGCATCATGAACAGCTAAAGTTACTTATAGTTGTGAACAAAAATTCATAACCTGCTACTTTTTGGTATTTGATTAAAAAAAGCAATATTTTTTTTACTTCCTAAATAAATAAGTTATTATAATGCAATCGAAAATGAGAGTTTCGATGAAATTAATAATATTTTATATTAATAATTAATATTTTGATATTAAAATGTTAAAATAACATAAAAGAAGGGACACCGTAAGGTTTATATTTTAATTTACGCTGTTTTTTAAAAATAATTACAAATTGAAATTACTTGAAACGGAACGTAAATTAAAACACCAATCACTGTCATTGACGTCATCTATGTATGTCATATTATTTTGACGTTAAAGGTTTAGTAAAAAGTGAACATTAAAACGACAAAATCGGTATTTTTCGAATAAAAATGAAATTTAGGACTGTAAAAGCAGTCTCCAGGAAACTACTAAAGTTAATTTTGACATGGTTGTAATTAATTTTTGTCGGAAGTGAGTTTCACAAACCGCAATAAGCCTGATGCGAAATATGGACTTTTTACGGTACTTTATAAAAATATCAAAGCATAATGTCTACTAATAATCTAGAAATGATTGTTTTTCATCACCAAACATGAAAATTATAAATTAGGTCTCGACAGTCGAGAAAAAAATGCAAAAGTATGAAAGTCCTTGAAGAAAAGGAGGTACATTCACATATCTGACGTCAAACGTCACGCCAGCCCGTTTTGGCGCAAAATTTGAAATTGTCAATTTCAAACCGCATTTTTATGCAGAAAATGACAGTTTTTTGATTTTTAAATATACTTGTGGTCTGTTCCAAAAATAGTTCTTTATAAACACAAAATAAAATTTGTGCATCTTCCCTATTCAATCTGTAAATAAACTTTTATTTAAATAACGGAACCCGTGGCACGATTTTATATACTTTTCATAATTTGCTTTAATATACATAGTAGCTTTGTATAACACATGAATGCTTTTATTCAAAGCTATTAATAAATATCTTCACAAAGTAGGGGTTAGATCTTTTTATTCGGTTGTCAGCTTAGAATTGTGTTGTTAGCAAACGTATCTTTAGTTTGTACTAGCACACCTGTGAAAGATAGATGGAAGAAAAACAATGTCCTTTGTCTTTATCGCAATGCAACACAACAAAGGCTTAAAAAGATGAAGGGGATGGACCTAGAAAATAATGTTTACAGACTTAGATTTTTCTTTGTTTACGCATGAACTCTTATGCACAATTGTTGTATTTATGTTGCAAGCAATATATTAAATCGTTTGAGAGTTCTGTTTCAGACCTGTGTACAGGTCAAACAAAGAGACATGCGTTTCATTTCTTAAATCTAGAATAACTAAAATCAGGAAACCTCATCATCAGCTCATTAAACGTCCCTACTGAGGGGCACGAGCCTACCCGTATAGTGTGATTAGGCCTTAGTCGTCCACGCGGGCCCAGTGCGGATTGGACGACTGCACGCACAACCTTTGAATCTCTTCGCAGGCGTGCATGAAGGTTTCCTCACGATGTTTTCCTTCACCGTAAGAGCGTCGGATAATGTACATATATCTTCGAAAATTCGAAAACACATTGGTACGTGTCGGGATTTGAACCTCAGCCCTCCCGGTAGGAAGGCGACAGTCCACACCATTGAGCCACCGACGCTCTTAAGGAAACCTGTATTCCTGTAACTTCTTTGGGTTGTACCTTAAGTAGTAGTCATGTAGGTTGCCCAAAAATTTTAATTTATTTGCGTTCACCACCTCACATGAAGCTCGAACTATATAATAAACTAAAAAATCGCAAATCATGCTGTTTTGTTGTATTTAGAGAAATTTTTGATAACTTGTGATGTTCAATGAACCGCCACGGTCGCCGCCGCATCGCCAAAACATTACAATGCTGTACAAACCGACAGCCGAGATTTCGCCCCTGCCAGCGGGGTTCATCGTCGCATGTCCCAGTAGGCACAGCCCCTTTCGCGTAACCGGCGTGTGCCGGGCCGCTTTTCTCCCCAAACAATTTTAAGTTACCAAGCCTCCTCCCCCGCAACGCCCTAAGCTTAAGGTTTGAGTCCCACTCTGAGATGCCCTTAGGGTTGTTGTGTAAATTTTAAGGCTGAAAGCCATCTGCGTTCGCCAATTGTCCGGTGAAGCTGTAAAGGACATCTGTGGCCAACAGCAGAAGACAGATAAAAAAAATCAATGTACCGCTAATGTTAAAATCTTTTAACGGGCAGTGCTTCCCAAAAAACCTCAGAGCACTTCAATTTATTAATTAGCACTGAGTAACAACAAACACAAACTATCCAGCGTGCCTCTCGAGGCTCTTAACAAAAGCAAACCTCAAATCAAAACAACTTTACGTGGCTGTCGCTTTTTTATCTCTCGGTAAATTTGCCACTTTCAGAACTCCAATTTGGTGAAGTTTCTTGCAAATAACTTGGAGAAGTTCTAACGGATTTCATTAATGATGGAATTTTCGGGCAGTTAGCCGTTTTAGGGATAAATTCTTTACCTCGTGCGATGGTGTTTTCGGCCAGTGTTCTAACTTTTCTCTTTGTATCATTTTGATGATTCAATCTAATGTTATGGGGTCTTTTTATGAAGTTAGTGTTGCGGCAACGTGATTTTGCTTAGCCGTAACTCAATTTCGTTTTCACTAGCAACTAGCACAGTAAGTAATGATATTATTTGTATATTACCAACTTATTAGTGATACTATCTTCATCACCATCAGCTCATTATACGACCTCACCGAGGGGCACGAGACTACTCATATAATAGGCCTTAGTCCACGCGGGCTTATTGCGGATTGGCTGACTTCACATCCATCCATTAAATCTCTTTACAGGATTATTGCGTAGGGTTCCTCACGTTGTTTTCCTTCATCGTAAGAACTTCAGAGAAACGGACAAAATTTTTGAAAACTCGAAAAGCATTGATATAGGCGGGACTTGAACCTGCACCCTCTAGATCGAAAGACAACAATCCACACCAATGAGCCACCGAAGCATCAATGCTATCTTAAATTAGTAAACCCCTATTTGAAAACTGTCTTATATCTGAAGCTTAACAGTTTTAGTTCTTTTTTACAAGATTTAATATATAAAATACCGAGATATGAGGCAGACATATGCTGTCAAAGCGTATAAAACGATCGACCCCATGAGATTGATTGATCACGGCGCGCAGAAAGTTATATGGAAGTAAATCTGTTATCAGTGACCAAAATCTTAAAAAAGAGTATCCAGTGAAAATGGTACTTTTTAAGTGAACGCTTATTCATCACCATCTTAAATGTCTGCAAGAAGTCAAGCTATGAACGAAATAAAGACTAAACATTTTTGTTATTTCACAAGTAGGCAAACGGGTCACCTGATGATAAGTGATACCGATACCCTCACAAGTCAGTGCCTGGTGATTTGCCAACCTACATAAAGGCCAATCAGAACGTTCACAAACTCAAATTTTAATAACCTGCACATACTCGTACATTATTTAAGTTTTTATGAAAAGTATTACATAAGTAGTAATTGACATAGAAAACAAGTATTGAAATTGTCTATCGCCATACTTTAAGGTATAGACATATTTATAAGTGTCTATCTATTCAACCAATCGCAGTCCACTGCTGGACATAGGTCTCCCCCATTTTGCACTTGATATCCTGGTCCTCCGCTTTGATCATCCAGCCTCCACCAGAAACCTTTCGCAAGTCGTTGGTCCATCGGCCGGAGGGCGTGCTACACTACGCTTGCCGAGACGTGGTCTCCACTCCAGAACTCGTCTGCTCCAACGGCCATCGGTTCTGCGACATACGTGACCAGCCCACTGCCACTTCAACTTGCTGATCCGGCGGGCTTTGTCGGTATTATGAGTGTAGTATTCATTAATTATGTAATGCTCTTCAGAACAAAAAATGTAGTTAATTGTCTATTGTCATACTTCAAAGTATATAAATATTTGAGTGCGGTATTTGACAAGCTAAAAAGAACAAACTAACCGACCCAATTTGTGAGGACAACGCATATTTTTAGAACAATAACTCAAGTTCTCCCAGTTGCGAGTTATTTATCGACACCAAAATCCAGGTAAGTGAAGCTCGGGACATATCCCGAATGCCAAATTACTTCGCACCTTCTTCAATCTGTCAGAGGCCGGTGGTCCGCAATTTATCCAACTGTCTGGCACTCCAGACACGTACTTTCTAATGCTGTTTTCGTGTATACAGTTTCATAACAACAGGAAATATAAAAGGTTTTGAGGATAAAGTTAAATATGTGAGCGTCGGTGGCTCATTGACGTGAACTGTTGCCTTCTAATCTGGAGGGTATAGATTCAAATTCTGCTAAGTCTTTCCGAATTCTCGAAATTAATAATACATTCTTACGGTGAAGGAAAACATGTGAAGAAATCTGCGCATGCCTATATAGAAATTCAAATATTGTGCATGGATCGGCCAATCCGCACTGGCCCACGTGAACGACTAAAGCTTTACACCCTTTATAGGTCGACTCGTGCCATTAGTGGGGATGTATAATGAGTGATGATGATGAAGATAATGTTAAGATTATTTCAGAAATTCCACAACCATACAGGAAACGTATTGCGTTGGGCTTTGACGAGTATGGTTACCAGCTCAGGTCTTCCTTTCCAGTCTTCTCATTGATTTTTCCTCATCTTTTTTTTGCTGCAATGCACTCGATGCTTCTTCGTTGTAAATATTGACCGTAGTTGCTTATTACCTACAATAAGTGGAATCGTCAGCTCGTTAGTCTACCTACAAGTTGAAAAGTATTTCTCAATTCCATTGGTAGGCTTACTACTCTTCGTAAGTTAAATCTGCTTGTCTTGCTGCACACATTTGCTGGAATATTTTCATTCCAGCAAAGGACTCTTTGTCAAAGAAGTACGAGACGTTCTTTGCAATACTTGCATAGCTTGTGTGTAATAGGTGTATCAATTATGGAAAGAAAATTTGGAATAGTCAAGGGGATATAAACAAATTACTAAATTTGCGATTAGATCCTTAACTTTTTATATTTACATTTTCATACGTATGCTTTATTTGCTTACCTATTTGTACAAAATTAATCTCCGAAAATATTGTGAACAGTGTTTAATTTTTGAAGTCTCCTCGTATCAAGTGGCGACGGATCTGAAATTTCCCCTGAGATCGAAACTGGTGCAAACTTGTCCGACGATACGAAAGTTAATATGGTGGTAACATTATATTTTTGCGGTCCTTCTGTACGTGAAATCACTTTAACTGAAATGAAATTTTTGTTGCCTATAATCGTGATGTAAAGGCGAGTTTGTTCAGTGTTATCAGAAACTTATAAATTCTTAATGAAGGCAACAAGATGTATTGAATCAATAATCGATATGGCATTAAGTTTGCAGGCAATTATATGTGCCGAAGTATATCAATTACCTTAACAAGTTGAGAATAAAGTAGGAAATCTGAATTATCCAATCCAAAGGTTCCAATTATAATATCTTGCATCAATAAACATAATAAATGACAACGATATGATAGCAAAAAGTTTTAGAACTTTGTTCGAAATGAAAGGTTGTTGGTTAATTCAATATTATTTTAGGCCTACAACTAATGGCCCGAGTTGTATGTAAACTTTTCGACTTCGTAAAAAATAGGAAAAGATTTCTGCTTATCTTGGAAAATTTCGCGAATGTTAATTTTTTTTCGAATTTTATTTGCATTCTCTTTTATTTTATTTATCATGTTAAAATAATTGCCTAAAATGTAAAAGGTTCTAGGATACAACCCTATGAAACTCCAGCTTGATGACGCGTTTCACAACTAGTTTCAAAGGCTCTGGTTACCTATCAATAGAAATGGCGTCGTCCGTAATTACAATAATATATATCAAAGATGTCTTTGTACTAATTGTTTATCAATTCACAAGATATACTGAAACTACATACGTTGTAGTCAGAACCAAATGTCAGAACAAAATGGGCTATTTTATAAATTATATCACTAACATAAAATAATTCAGCACTATGAGATTTTTTAAATTATCTTTACAAGCAAATATTTTTTACATCTTTATAAAATTATGATTTCTTGTTCAAATAGTATTCTTTTTACTTTCTATAGCACACACAGGTTTCAATTTGAAAAGAAGCATGTGGTTTAAACTCAAAACATTCATGCATACAAGACTGCCAACAAATTTGCGATGGATATCTCAATACAAACACGCCGAAAGCAAATATGGTTGGTTCGCAACAATATCAGCCCTTTAGTACTACGCATACAATTTTGTAAAGGTATGGTCTTTGTGTTGGCGATATAAGATGTTCTAAAAATGATGAATATATTGTCCTCTATTCTATAACTAATTACTATAATAATACTTATTGATTACACACTTAACAGGGTTTATATAATGCAATACCTTCCATCTATAAAGCTCGGTGTGCTCAATAGATCGCGGCACTATTTCAAGTTATCACTTGCAACAGTACCTGCAAGTTCGTCCCCACATGGAATACTGCTCCCATTTTTGGGCAAGAGCGCCGCAATACCAACTTCTTCCTTTTTGATCGAATCCAAAAGAGAGCGACTCGGATCGTCTGACTGGAGCCCTTGAATTTGAGTTGAGGTGTGGCACCTCTTTGCATTCTGTACCGCTTGTATAACGAGGAGTATTCCGATGAGTTGTTCGGGCTTGTTCCTGCGGCTGAGTTCCACCACCGTAAAACTCGGAGGATTTCCAAATTTTTACGGGTAGGCTCGTTAATAGGCTGTGTGTTAGTCGTGGATATTTATTATTATAAGAATCCGCTGCCAAAGGCACCCCTTCACATGTTCATAAGCGAAGTTTTCTTCCCAAGCAACCAAGATAAGCGGACGAAATTGAGCGCATTTAGTTGATAACACGGCAAATTAAGCGTAAGCAAATGTCGTTATGCAAGAAATGGGGGCAATAGGCCTATAGAGGCCACTTAAACTTAACATATATATGTGTTAGTACATGCGTGGATTGAAGTTTTGTGAAATTTGACGTGTGACGTAATGAGGTTTGTTAGCTACTTCAGTTGTTTGAACACACACACATATACACATTGTCCACGACAAAAATTATTGTTCTTTTTGGGTAACTTTTAACATGAAAAAAATTGGAATAGCGCTTTTTTTTGTTCTTGGCACATACAAATACTCGTGCATTTTGTTAAGTACTGCAAGTCATTGGAAGAAGTTAGCAGTATAATAAATATATGTGTTTGAGGAAATGCCTTTCATTAAAATATAGGCAATAGATCCGAATAAAGGTAACCCTTAGGAGAAGTAAAGCGACCGATTTAGCCTGCAGGCTGAGTACATTCACGCGGCCATGTGTAGGGCGCATCAAAATCCTCATAAGATCATTATATTGGCCGACTTCACGCACAACCTTTGAATTTCTTCGCAAGTGAGCGCAGTTTCCTCACCACGATTTTCTTTACTACCATCGATGATCGTCTGCTGGGTTACCCGCCATCCCATAAAAATAATTCCATAGAATATACTGAAATGAAGTATAAGTAATAGATTTTTCTGAATTTAATTTTAACATTATATTAAAGAATTATTTTCCTCTATCTAATAACTCACAGAGTAAAAAAAACTAAAGGTTTCTTTCTTACCGATACACAATTTTTTATCATCCTCATCTCTAAGAATTAAATACTTATAAATAAACATCTGACGTACTTTAATAAAACATTGTTAATAATGATATTATCCCGTTCTAGGACAAGAACCGACGATGTTCCTTGCAAATGCGGTGGCAGCTTACTCGAATAAATTACTTCAAGAGCCTGCTTTGCATAAAGGGATTTGGCATACCAGCTACCAGGTAACCACAAGTCCGATTCGATTTCAGTGCGGTCTTTAGTAAATGTGAATTTTATTTGTATGTGATAATCAGTGACGTGCACAGAAATTATGAGTAGGGTATTCAAAGTGAGAGACACTTATCGCAAAAACAATAAAATTACAAATTAAAAAAAGAAGGGAAAGTACTTCTATATATTTTTTTGTAATTATATATTCATCATCAGCTCATTAAACGTCCCCACCGAGGGGCACGAGCCTACCCGTATAGGGTGAATAATTATATATTATTCAATACAAATACAATGATGTACAAATATCATATTGAATGCGTGATATCTTTAACCAATGGTGATGACTTATGTTGCCGAAACTTGGTCGCTAACTATTGGCTGTTTAAAGAGATTCCATGTCACTCAGCGAGTGACGGATAGGTCGATGCTTGGGGTTTCTCTTCGAGATCGACTCAGGAATGAGGAGATACATAGGTGGATCAAAGTTACCAACATAGTTTTTTGGGTCGCCAAGCTTAAGTGGCAATGGGCAGGCCACAAAGACAGGAGAACCAATGAACGGATGACTTCATTAAGGTCGCTGGTAAGCGCCAAATACAAGTCACCTCAGATCGATACATATGAAAAACATTGGGATAGACGTCTAAAAGCTGAAACAGTGATGATATTGTTCAGAAATAACATACGGCTACTGCATTCGTTTGACAATGTGCCAGTCATGCTACAATTGCTACGGTCTTTTATATGATGGGTGATCTTGAACTCGAGCTTCGAACAACCATAGCCCAGTTACTTCCTGAGGATGATATTCTCTAACATTCACTATAGTGCATTAGGCCTGCGTGGGCGTTCACAACTCAGCGCGATTTTCTCCAAAGATAAAGCCTCCATACTAATTCATTTACGTACGCCAGTAATTTTGAATTTCATAAGTTCCGTTTCTGTAAACCGGCCTTAAGACGGGAAGGCTGAAAGTACATTAACTGTGTGGCTGAATGGATCCAGAATCGTATTTGAACCTTTTCTGGGTGGAATTCATGAATATCAAATGTGCAGACTTAGTCGGTGGAAAGTAGTCCAAGATTATTTGGTTGAACGAAAGGGATTAGGGGAAGTCAGTGAGATGTTGGAGATAGTACACTGGTAAACTTTAGATAAGAGCGAAGAGCGTCGGTGGCTCATTGGTGTGGACTGTCGCCTTCCGATCTGGAGACAGGTTCAAATCCCGCCACGTACCAATGTCGTTTTAAATTTTCGAAATTATATGTACGTGTATCCGACGCTGTTACGGTGAAAGAAAACATCGTGAGGAAACCCTGCACACGCCTGCAAAGAAATTCAAAGGTTGTGCGTGAAGTCGACTAATCCACACTGGACCCGCGCGAACGAAGGCCTATACAGACAGGCTCTTGCCCCTCGGTGGGGACGTATAATAAACTGATGATGAAACTTTACACAAGGTATGGAATATGCCAGCTCATCACTGGAAAATTTTCCCTCGGTATTCATGAAAAATGTTTTTTTTTCAACTTATAAATGAGGATATATTATGTTTCTCCCATTTGCAATAAAAGTAAGTACAAGACGCCATCTCTTTTACATTGTTTAATGTAGCGAAATGACGCAAAAATAGAAAATTTTGTCTATGTTTGCACATATTTGTGAGCTTCGTTTCGTGTTGTTTTATGAGCATATAACGAATAGATAGCTATCTATGAATTTTAACATGACTTCCATAGGATCTCAGTGAAACAAGTCTTCAGGCGATATTCCAATTACATTTCATCTCTAAATCATGCCGCGCGGCCACTTTCATTAATCAAAGCGACAGAGCCACTGGAAATGCAAAGAAATTGCTTCAAATGCTGTTAGCAATCTACAAATATCTACAGATACGACAACTTTGCTTGTAATTAAATTCTGTTATGATTCGTGCAAATCCTGTGATTTCATCTTCATATATTCAGAGAGGATGCTTCAAAGATCTATGGATGTGTTTCAGTATCCCCTTTCATGCATACAGCATCTAAAAGTACTAATATTTGATGTAAATATAGTATTGTATGGAATTCTGTCATTCCGTCTTTATGTCTCCAGCCACATTATTATCTTGTAATAGATAAGTATGAGATCATCGGTGGCTTAAAGAGCGTCGGTGGCTTAATGGTGTGGACTGTGGCCTTCCTACCGGGACGGCTGAGGTTTAAATCCCGACACGTACTGACGCTCTTACGGTGAAGGAAAACATCGTGAGGAAACCTTCATGCACGTCTGCGAAGAGATTCGAAGGTTATGTGTGAAGTCGTCCAATCCGCACTGGGCCCGCGTGGAAGACTACGGCCTAATGACCCTAAACGGGAAGGCTCGTGCCCCTCGGTGGGGACGTATAATGAGCTGATGATGAGATGAGTATGATGTAGAGCGTCGGTGGCTCAATGGACTGTAACCCTCCTACCGGGAGGCCTGTGGTTCAAAACACGCTACGTATCAAAACGATTTCTAATTTTCGAAATTATATGAACGTTATCCAACGCTCTTACGGAGAAGGAAAACATCGTGAGGAAACCTGCGCACGCCTGCCAAGAGATTTAAAGGTTGTGCGTGAAGTCGTTTAATCCGCACTGGGCTCACGTGGCCGACTAAAGCCTAAACACCCTGACATGTAGGTTCGTGCCCCTCTCGGTAGGGACGTTTAATGAGCTGATAATGATGAGATGAGTAAGTCTTCTGAGCAAACTAGCAACATCACAGAAAAGTTTCTTTTTAAAATTAAAAATGCTAACTTTAAATAAAAAGTATAGTTATATGTATTACAGTATAAAATAATGGAATTTCACTTTTGTCTGTCATTCCGGCCTCATATAAACCTAAGGCATTTTTAAGATAATAGTAAATAGGCTTTTTCTGGGAAAACTTGATCCATATTAGGTCACGTTTTTTCCTCAAGTTTCAAGCCATAACAAATATAAATAGTTTCGATCTACGTACGGAGCTCAAATTAAAACATCTTTAATCAAATAAATCATGTACGTCCAAGATACTCATAGACAACGTCAAATAAATATTTCACTCGTTACACAGTAATATACACGAAAACCTGCACAATTTCTGTCAAATAATCTGGATAGGTTATAATTCAAGGGCATTTGGAATTTGAAGAATTCATGGGTTTATTAATTTCAGAACACCGGCCCTAAATACATAGGATTCCGTTTTCGAGGAAAGGTCAACGCCACTCTAAGTTATGGTTTCAGGCGTAAAGCCTAAAGTCATTTACATGAGCACCTAGAAGTTAGCACTTTTTACAAGTTTGTAAAAGGTAAATAAGAAAAACATGTATAATTATGTACTCATGGACGTATAAAAAATACGAAAGGAGTCTCGCTGACAGCAAAAGTGTGTCAAAAGTTTAAGCATGCAAAATTAAACATTTGGCTCGCAATTTGTTAATAGCAACAAAGCCAAGAAAAAACTGAAAAGAATATGACTTGGGTAGTAAAATGGTGCAAAAACTGAAGTAAAAAACAGGAATTACTTTTCATAGTTAAATGAACAATTTTATTTAATAATATCAGACCTTTTTCATCAAATTGGCATAAACAGTATGTATCAATTCAGGGACACATTTATTTTACACAAACAGAGATTCTAAAAAATCTATTAAGTAAGTCACATATAATGTAACTTACTTAATGTTCTTTTTGTAGTTAATCGCTTTTTGCTTAGCTTATTCAATAAAATCAAAATTTGAATTTTTGCGCCGTCTATGCTGATTCCTGAACCTCGTCCAGTATTATCTTCTTAGATGATAGTCGTTCGGGCTAGAGAGTGTCCAACGCAGTATTTAGCAGACAAGACCGAGTGGAATATAGAGCGTCGGTGGCTCAATGTTATGAACTTCGCAGGTTTCCTTACGATGTTTTCCTTTACCGTAAAAGCGTCATATAAACGTATACATAATTTCGAAAATTCGAAAACACATTAGTACATACGTGGTGGGATTGGAACCTGCATCCTTCAGAACACAACAATGAGCTACCGGCGCTTAAACTGAAAAAAAAAAAGGAAATAGATGAATTTCTAAAATTTAGAATCATAGTCATACGTAAAAGTTCATTACTAAATTTTGAAATATTATCCATACAAATAGATTGATGCGGGACATATATTGTTTCAAAACTATTTGGCCAAAGCGCTGAGATTACCTCAATTTAGGACTGAACATGCAAACTGTCGGTAACTACACATCCCTTATGTACTGGTAAGTTAGAATACATAAAGGGGCACGTGAGTTAACTAAATACATTGTCTAAATTTGTACACGCAAAGTTTACCAAAACGTGAATATAATTCAATTTAGCTCAAATAATAGAAGAATCCTCTATGTCCGCAAAGCACTCTTGTCTCAAAGCGCAGTTTATAATACACAAATGTAATAAACGTTATTTCCTGAAAAAAGTTCCATAATCGATATTATGTCTGTTTTTATATAAGAAAAATATGAGGTTAGTACTTATATTGAAATAAACGTTTAATTCGTTAAGAAAGCCTTTTCTCTCTCAATCATAATTTTCTGTGCTTATTCGATATGGAAAATGCTTGTATAACATAAGTTACAAATAAAGATTGTTGCATATAAAACGCTGTTTCAGTTATTTCTACGCTACAAGTGACAGATTATGCTAAGCATATTATAGGTAATCAACGCAAATCTTGTACCTACAACCACATTCTGGAAATTAAATTTATTTCTTTTGATTTTAAATACATATTTTTTATCTTTGAAAATAAAGAAAATAAAATTGATGGAATTTAAAGAAGCTAGAGAAGTATATCAGCACCGCGTAAAATGGCACTAAATATCTGCCTACACTTTTAGAACAAGGCGGGAACGTTTTCTATTTAATTTATCATAAAAAAAATATAGATCACCAAAGTAAGAATACAAAGTACACAGAACTTTCGTGAGTATCCGTAACAGCTGTCTCCCAACTAAACGAAAACCAGCAAAAGCTAGCGTAACTCGGTCCAAACTCTGTGTTGATACTAACGCGATACTCGCCAATTTTCCCGGTTAATTTGCAAAACAAACACTCGAGCGAAGACGTCCGCTAGATGCTCTAAAGACAATAAAGGGTACCCACTTACGGGAACACAGGAAATGCATTACATAGACGAGTTAATAGGGAGGCGAGAATGGAAACTGCCGGGAAATAAAGATAGTGTGCGAACGCATTTGCTGCTTAACTGTATGATTTAAAATATATATTTTTAGATCTTATTTCTCACTAGCTGTTCTTCGAGGTATTACCCTCGTTATAAGATATTTTCCCGCAGTAAACATAGCCAAAATCGCTTCGTTAAGTCATACGACGCGTGGCCGACGCGCGTTTAAACATTGCTTTATTCTTCCAAAATAAAAAGCATTATCTAAAATAAAAGTATCCTATGTTTTTCCTTATTAAAGCTACCTGCTTAAAAAGTCTAAATCCATTCAACCATTCCAGAGATTACTCGGAACAAACAGACGGACAGATAGACAAAATTTAAAAAAAGTTATTTTGGCAAGTACCGTATATATGTTTATATGCATGAAGAAAAAAACTGTTATTTCAATATTATATAGACACTTCAAGTTTATTTATATATAAAATTAAGCACAATCTTGTTAAATAGCGAGAGATCTACTCGTTACCTCGTATTCGACAAACTGCATGTGCAGTTTATTAAAATTTGTTTAGGTATTTAATAAAAAAATATTATCTTAAATTTGTATGCGCAGCAACCTTCCACAAGGGCTCTTATACTGAAACAGCGTCAAGGACTAAAATATTAACCCTGACATTAACTGAAGCTGAAAGTAAAAGTACTTTGAATATTGTTAATACCCGCCTCTTGGTTATAGTACAGCTCATTACTGTTTTTACTCAAAATGTATTAAACAAATGTCGGTATGAGAACATCGTGTTTATTTGTTAAATGACATCGAGGAATAAAACAACTTCACGTATGGATCGTAACTGTTGTAGGCAACTGAGCTACTAAAAAAAATCTGACTAAATGATTTTTCAAGTTAAATTTTAAATCTTTTGAGAATAATATTTTTTACATTTAATTTTTATGTCATTAAGTAAACGTTTGAAAGGCTCGCCAAGTTAGTAGGGATATTCCTGGGGGGTTACCGCAACCTCTTAAAACAGTATTGTTATAAAGATATGTCAGCATTTTGTACCAGAAAAGACGAAGTAATATTATTGTAACTCTGTTTTAAGAGATGGCGGTAACCTCCCTGGTCGTGGTTGTTAATCAAAGACAATGTTGAAGGAAATGAATGACAGTAGGTAAATCATCGCTTACAGTCAATACTGCCCTCCGTCCGACATCCGAGACGGCAGAAAATCTTCCGTTCCCAACTATCTCTTACACCTAATAATTTTACTAGCAATAGTAACCTCATACCCGAAATACAGAAGTGCAAAATATAATTTTGTTGACTTGTATGAAAGATTGGATAAAATGTATACTGTCTCTTATTTAAAATGGAAGTTTTTTTAATTGAAGACACTAATTTAAGTCGAAGACAAAATGACCCTATAAAGTTTGACACCACTAATAACTGAAATAAAATTGTGAGTTTAAAAATTAAAAATAATTAATTGGTTTTATTGTGATGATAATAAATAAAAACTAATCTCATTAAAAAATAGATTCTCTTAAATCCCTATTTACTAATGAACAGGCACATAAAGTCTTTTGTTACATCGTAAAAAAAACCCAAACTTTTTGCGTAGTGTATATGTTACGCTGCTTCAGAATGTATTTTAGGCCACGACGTTTGCTGTTATTCAATATGCTCTAATTTAAACGAAGTTTGATAAAATATGAAAAAGCTAGCTATTAAAATTACTGGGTATAAGAGACCAATTATACATAAAAACACCCAGACCAATACAAATAAATATGTTCATGCACTCAAATATTTGTACTGCCTGGGGATCGAACCCGGAACCCTTGTGTAGTAGCCGATGTCTCAACCATTGCACAAAATGGGTCGTCCAAAATTGGACTCCCCAATAACTTACTTACCCACCTGTCAGAAGGTATTTGCATCTAGCATAGTAACAAAAAGCTCCGTGTTTTTTCGTCGGTTTCATAAAAAAATATATCAACGATGGATTACTTACCTTTAGAATAAAACTTTGCTTTCATTTTTGTTAGCGGTATCAACATAAAAAGCTTATACGCCCACGTTGTCAATTACGAATATTTTTCCTTATGCTGCAGGCAAATATCTTGTTCTTGTCTCGATATTCACAATCAGACACGCGCTATAAGCATCTGTTGAAATCTATTAAACTTTGATATTATGTGTGTACAACAATGTTTAGAAAGGCCACTAAGGATCATCGGATAGAACTGTTTGCACTGAGCACGAGTTCAAAAGTTACACACTGATTGACCAACTTCAGCATTGTTTACAACAGCTTCAATGGTTTGTGATTCTTTGAATAGAAAACCTGTTGGACACGTGTTTGGTTTTACTGCGCATTGTTAACAAATTGTTTTCATTTTATGTTGTAATTTTGATGATTCGCTTTCGGTAAGTCAGGGGCAGTTATTATCCTGCTTGATGGTAGCAATTTTGGCGTGACTGGTTTGAGAGTTAAAGGGTTATCAGTGGAAATATTGAATACGGTACCTTTTCAACTTGAAAACTAGTCTAGTACTAGTAGAATATTTTCGAAGTTGTTATTCTGGTATAAATTTCATTTTTTTAAATTTATACATTTTAAAATTGTTTAATTTTATATACTATAGTCCACATTGCATACCGTGGCAACCTATAAGTAAGGTGACACTTAGCTTTAAGTTTGTCTCTAATTTATTGTTGCTTGTACCAGTGTTTATCTTGTTGGTTGTCCTAATAAATAAAAAAATAATAAATAATTATTATTACGTATGCAGTTTGTAATTTTGGAACCGCTTGTGTATTTTCTTTCTTTAATCATCCACGGTCTACTATTGGTCATAAATTTCCCCATATTGTTTATTCTGGATACATAGTAGTCATGATCTAGTAAATCGTCGTAACCTGTCACACTGATTTGTTTATACAAGTACTTTTTTTGACATTCAGATTTCAGATTTTCGTGATGGGGCTTTTAAAAGGCTTACGACTTTTCTTTAACCCTCGTCTAAAATGCACACACTTGATCAAGACAAGAAGCCAGTCTCGTCAATTAGGCGTCAATGTTAAAAATAACACACGGTGAATCAAATGGCCGGATTAGATTGGTCATAGGTCCAAAAATTTATAAAAAATGGTTGGGCTTTTATCTCTCTCAAACATCGCTTCTTATTCTTTTTACTTTATCCCTAATAATCTGCTTTTGAGTCTGAATACATAAAATTAATAAATTGCACAACTCTTGATCCCTCCTTTAATTTAAATATGCCAAAAGAATTCACCGCAACTAACTTACCACGAATTACTTATTTGAATAATAAATTACTTTTTCTTCGTACCGACTGACCCTCTTAGCCATAATTGTTGTTTGGTAAAATTGTTTTCCAACATTAAAAAGTTTGAAAATTTAAGAGCAATTGTTTGGGAAATTCTATTGATCGCCCTTTTATAATGACAGTTAAAATTAGCTTTGTCCGGTTTGTAAGGACTATTATGTAGTAATTTGAAGGTCTAAACGAAATAAACTCGACAAACCTCATTGAAAACCTTGTTGTTCAGCCTTTAAGAAAGCGTTTAATATTTGCAACATAATATACGCAATCGCATGGTTTTATTTAAGCGAAATCAATTCCTTTGTGATGGGGGTAGATATCAAAATTGTTTATTAATATCGTATTGCTCTTTCAGCAAATATAAATTCAATTGTAAGTATTCTAAATTTTGAAGTACAGGATTGTTTTTCAGATTATATAGATAGATAGATATGATTCTTTATTGCACACCAAAAAAAGAAAAAGATACATATTTAACAACAAATAAAGGAAAATAATGCAATTCAGGCGGCCTTATCGCTTGGAGCGATCTCTTCCAGACAACCTCACAAACATAGAAAATTAACAACATGAAAGGGCAAGACAGTGCAAAGTAAGAAAAGCTTAATTCAACTTATAAATACATAAATATATTTCAACATTAACTATATACATATATAAATATAAATAAACATAAATAATATATATATATATATTTAAATATAAAATACATATATAACATCATATATATATATATATATATATATATATTACTCTACACATAAATAAAATATCTAATACATTTATATTATTGATATGAAAACAAATAGATAAGCTTATATTAATAAATTAAGATATAAGGAATATAACATACATAATAATATGATACATTCATAAATAAAAAAATATTAAAAAAAAAAAAATAATAATAATAATGTTAAATTGAAAGGTAAAATTCTTTTACGCGACTTTTGAAAACAGTTAGAGAAGGAGACTGACGAATGGACATTGGCAGAGAGTTCCACAGTCGAATGGATTGAACAGCAAAAGACTGGGTAAATGAATGGGAAGAATGAGAAGGAAAAGCAAGATTAAGTTTTAAAGATGAACGCAGACCACTATAATGAGAAGACTGTAAGAAACTAAATTTCTCTTTGAGATAAGCTGGTGCCACTCCATTGAAAAGGATAGTGTATAAAAGCGAAAGAACGTGAAGATCACGGCGTTGGCGTATAGGAAGCCATTTAAGTTTTGCACGATAAAAAGAAACACGATCGTATTTACGAAGACCATAAATTATCCTGATACAAAAATTCTGTAGTCTCTCTAACTTGTTTAGGAGAATCTCACTAAGATCCAAATAACTACAATCAGCATAGTCCAAGATGGGAAGGAGCAATGCCTGAACTAAGGCAATCTTAGTCGGAATAGGTAATAGATTCCGCAACCTATTCAATGATGCAGCAGCAGCAAACATTCTCTTACTGACACCAGAAATCTGAGCATTCCACGTTAAAGAGCTGTCAATTGTTATGCCAAGATTACGAACTGTATTGCTATATGGAATACTGACGCCGTCAAAAATAAGGCTAGGAAAAGTCTGCATATCCAACCTAGCGAGCAATCGCGACCCACCCATAATTATCGCTTGTGTCTTTGACGGATTGACCTGAAGTCCAAATGATCTACTCCAGTTAACAATATGACTAAGATCTTTATTAATTGCTTCAACTACACTAGGAGATCATTCAGAGGACCCTGCGAATAAATTTGTAGGTCATCCGCATACAAGTGATAGGAAGAAGACAGTTCGGCCGTTATAGAGTTAATGAAAGCGGCAAATAAAAGGGGAGATAAAACGCCACCTGCGGCACCCCCGCAATAACATTACTCCAATCCGAAGACAAATTTATTTACGTACATTCTCTTCTATATAATACAATATATAATTTTATTTTAAAATTTTACCAGTTAAAATTATATCTCTGTCGATTGTACTTTCTTTTGTTTGGTTTCTGTTCTTGGTTTGTTTATTTGGTTTTTAAACAGCAATCTTGTTCTTTATTTAGATTTTCATTCATATTTTGACCCAATTACGGTAAATCAATTTAAAAAATATTTGAAATTCGAAGCACTCTTAAATTTTATTAAGATTTTTCATTTGTCGCCTTCGATTCTCTTATTTCCTACAGAAAGCAGTCTCGTTGAATATACCTTCAAACCCGCACAGTCAATTGGATTTATTTGTCGCACTTCCCGCCTGGATCGTTTTTGAATGTGAATGCCTTTATGATTTCCAATAAATTGTTCAATAAATAGAACAGAATCGATACTGCTCCTGCAATATCTGAAAAATTACGTAAGACTGATTTGCGAAAATGACCAATAATTTTGATCATTATTACACTTACTCTAAAGAATAAAGGTATTTTTGGCTAAGGCACTATAATAGGTAAAACGTAATAACACTATACTTAACATTTTATTACGTTTAATAGTAATAATAATGTGGACTGACTTATAATATTCAACAATTATGGACCATATCTGGCACAGAAACAATATAAGGAGAACGGTGGAACACAGGGGTCCATCTTTATTAAGCCCATGATAGTGCATTAAACGTGAGTGCAAATCGGTTAAAAACTCAAGTGAAAGTTATTTTTAATCGTTTTTTATCGTTTTATCCACATGTTCTTATAGCGTTCGATATAATACTCACAATGAATTATAATGATTATACTATACATCATTTCAAAGACAAACCGTGACGACTTGTTCCGCAGGGATAAATGAAACATCCTCCATACAATTTTTATTATGTAGGAACTGTTTGTATTAATGAATTAAAACTATTTCATACACAAATTTATGTAAATGTAGTATATACTAGCCTATTAGTTTCGAATCCGCCTACACGTCTCGCTCTAAAAGACCAAGACGTACTCTTAACTAACAAAATCAAGCGGCGTGAATATTAAACTGCACTAGTATTTTGCGAGGTGCACACAATAATATAAAAAGTATGGATTCGTGATATTATGCCCACAAAACAATCGAAAAAAGCGTTCGAATGCAGCGACAGCAAACATACACATATTTCGAATGAGCGTACATTACCTAAAGAAAAACCTAAACTGTATTCTCCTATGCGGTTCATTTTTAAGGCAGAATGACGTGTCACTTTTACATATATAGAATATCATTGCGATGTAAATCAAATTACGTATTTTATTTCGTGTCATCAGTCTAAACTGACCACTCTAGGGCACAGGCATTCCAGAAAAGCATAGCCATGGAGAGATGATTGATCAAGTATTTTCGGACAAACTGGTAATTCAGCTGCAATATCCTAACCAAACTAGAAATAACGCACAAAGTGATAACCTCTGGGTCGCGCAACCAAAAGCTGTACCCACTTGAGATCGGAAGTAGTTAATTTTGTATATAAGGTTCAAATTCGAATTATAAAATCAGTTGGCTTCAACTTCAATTTGCATCGAGCTAATTCCTGGCGGTTGCATTTGGTTGGTAATGAATGTTAATTGCGGACATTGCTGCGCAGCCCTAAACGACGCCCTGATGGTACTAATAAAGTTGCGTTTAACTGGATTATAATGGCAGTTTCTAGAAAGTTCGAGAAACTTTTTTGAACAATTATAAGGTTCGAGAATGTCAAAGTTTGAAGGAGTTATCATGTTGGCATGTTGGGTCGAAGGTAGATTTGAATTTTACCTTTTGTGTTCAAACCTTTGGGAATTTTTACCTTTCTGTATTTAGTTTAGTTGATGAAATGGAATCCGGTTTAACGTTGAGTTACTGTAAAAATTATGCTCGGTTTCGACATTTTTAAGGTTTTGAATATATTTTATTAATATATAACATATATTTTATATTGGGATTCAAAATAAGTTAATATTTTCCGCTAATTAAAACTGATAAATAAATTAGAATATTTTATTAATTTAAATATACAGGCCAATAAACAATAACTTTTGACTTGTTTTCAAGATTTGTATGAAATTGAAATGATTTAACGTTGACTGGGTTCAAATAACATCTTAGACAGTATGACATACCTAACATTATAATACCTCAACTTAACATTGTGTACCTAAGTATTAGGTAGGTACACGTGTCAGGACTTGGACCCATTAAAATCACATCCAAGGTGGGCGGAATAATATGCGACCCAAAACATTGTCGTATTCTATGATAGAGTCGTGCATAAAATGTGCTCACAACTTCGAGCAACAAACAATGGTATTCTGTATATATAAAGGTAGATACGCCACCCGTGCCTCAAAAACGAACCGCTAAAAAGAATACAGTTTGTAGGTTTTTGTACGATCAATCGAAATAATATGTGTATGTGTGCTGTCGCATTCGGAACACATTTTTCGATTGTTTTGTAAGCATATCACGAATCTATACTTTTTACATCATTGGCAACAAACTGTTACTTAAAACGTGACATTTTCCTCACGCACGACAAATCTGTGAAATAATGTACCACGTCTGGCGTCTTCAAAAAAAGAGCGTGGAATTTTTAGGGGCCTGCGATGCATTTCCCTTGGTATTGCAACTGTTCATGGGCGTGGTGCTTATTACCAAAATAAACACGTTATTTACTACCATTTGTGGTTAATATTTGATAAATTTTAATAGCGTCGCTGGCTCATTGAAGTGGACTGTTATCTCCGACCCGGAGGGTGCAGTTTCAAATCCCACCACGTACCAATGTCTTTTCGAATTTCCGAAATTAATGTACATTTATCCGACGCTCTTACGGTAATGGAAACATCTTGAGCAAACCTGCACACGCCTGCGAAGAGATTTAACGGTTGTGCGTGAAGTCGGTCAATCAGCACTGGGCCCTCGTGGGCAAATAAGGTCTAATCACCCTATACGGGGTAGGCTCGTGCCCCTCGGTGGGGACGCATAATGACCTGATGATGCAATGTGATTAATATAATGAAAAAAGTCCGAAAATTCATAATTTTTAACTAGCATAATCATATCGTATTAGGCATGTATTATTCCATAATGCGTATCTGCATACTCAAAGAGTAATGAGTACAAACATTATATTATTTTCTTATTTCAAAGCCATTCAAGCAGTGATTTAACCACATGCCTTAACATGAAATGTAGAGCACAGGGAGCCGTTATATTCAGCAATGTTTAGAGTTGAAAAATACGAAATGCTCGCGTTTCTTGACGAGAGAAGCGGAAATTTAAGTGGAATTCAAAAGATTTTATTTATGAATTGACATTACTAGATTGCAGTTTTTTGTTGTGTGACTGTTGTTTTAATATAAATTTATTTAAATGAATAAAATTATGTTTAAATTGATAACAAAATTGTTTTATAATCAATTTGACAATACATTCGGTTAAAAATATTGCTTTTCTTTAACTAAAATTAAATAAATAAATATCCACTGTCATTCTCATAGCGCTATCTAGAAAAAGATAGCTTGTATTTTGTGTCTTAAACAACGGATAAACATACACAACATATTTTTGGGAACATGTCCAGCAGTGTACTGCGATGGTTTACCACAAATAAATGAATATAACTCACCGGATTAGCAGGTTGAAGTAAATAAAAATAAATAAAACAAAACATTTTTTTCTTTTATGAAATGAAGTGAACAGAACGGTCAGGACGCTCACCTGATTGTACGCGATAAGCCTGACCATGACAGAGCGGCATTAAAGGAAACCAAAAAAACTCATAAACAATTATTATTCTCCATCAATGCTAGACTGTGCCCGTCATTCGAGACACCAGATTTTAGATCTTTACCCCGTAATTTCACTAGCTACAGTCAGTGCTCTCATCCCTAAACACAAAACTGCTTAGTACTCTAATTTGACGTGACGATATCTGGCACTGCGGTGGTACCTACCTTGACGACTCAGTATTTAGTCTACCACCAAGTAATTGTTTTTTCGGTCTTAGCCCATGAAATTGTTGTTAGTATACAAATTACCTAAAATCTATGTCAGTAAAGGCATATTGTAACCATATCAAATAGCAGTAGGCTGGTTACGCTTGTTGCAGAACTTATGGCCGTTGGAGACGAGTTTTCGAGTAGAGACAGCGTCTTGACTAGCGTAGCATAGACTTATAATCTGATGGACCAATTACTTGCGAAGGTGGATACAGGATGACAAAAGCAGAGAATCGAGATATCTGGCACAGACTGGGATAGACCTATATCCAGCATTAACTAACTACGGTATGTTGAAGAGAGAAAGAAAGCTGACATCAAAATCGTTTTCAAGTAAAAGTGCTACACCAAGCCAGCGGCCGAATGCTAAAAGCTGGTACGTTTTACAGTAATTAAGATATTAAAGAGCCGAGTGTTTTGAGCCGTTTCGTGCATTCATTTGGAAGTGTAAAAGCCTGGAATTTTCAGGTTAAGCCTCCTAGGGAAGAGTATTTCTAAGTTGTTATAATTTCTTTGATAATAATATTTGTTTATATTAAGAGGTGTACAGGTCGGTTAGGACCACAGACATCCGAATATACAATTAGACTGGACAAGCCGCTAAGTGTATAGGCATTCCCAGTGTCGCAGTTTCTTTTCGGTTCTTACCTGTGAAAAGTTATTATATTTCTTGGTAAATTTACTGATTCATTGCGATGATGGCATGTTACAATAGCACAGGATGGCATTTTGGGAAAAAACGGTAATTTCTTCTAATATTCGTGCGTCTTGACTCGTCTCACAGAGCGTAAACTGGTAGCCAGTGTATGCTCGTTGAGCTTACATTTGTCGCACTTAAAAACGCGGCTTGCCCCATCTCCTGTATTGGGAAATCTGTGGTTAGGACGTTCACTTGTTGGTATGTGATACGCCTGGCCATGACAAAGCAGCATTGATGGAGACCAACAACTGATAGACAGTTATTATTCTCCACCAATGCCACACTGCGCCCGTTACCCAAGACAACCGAGGTGAGGTCTCTTATACCCGATAATTTTACTAAAATGAAACTATTTCGTTGAGACTGTTTTCAATTTGATTTTCCCTATTATAGAGTTAAAGAACTTCAAATACGAAACAGGTTATCGTCGATTGTGCAATTACGAATACTGAGGTTCTTTGGACATATTTCTAGAAATGAGGACTCGATTGAGAGGCTTGTAGTGCAAGGCCACACAGAAGGCAAGAGATCTCGAGGCCGGTCACCCACTCACTGGATTGACCTCATCAGAAAGACTATGCGGCTGACCGCAGTACAATGTACTCGCCACGCTATGAGTCGGCAAATGTGGAGAATCATCTCAGGTCGTGCGGCTGCCCTGAAACCTAATGGCGACGGCGAGACGCAACCCCTTTCATCAACAGCCACGACCACTCTGTCAAGAGTGCACGACTAAGAAGAAGAGATTATAGAGTATTTTTCTCTGCGACCTACCGCAGTCCTAAGTTGGACATAGGTGATACCCCTTTAGTGCCAGATATCCCACTTCTCAGATGAACGGATGACCTGGTTACGGTGACGGGTAGTAGATGGATGTCAACTGCTAGGGATCGGCCCACGTGGAAATCTTTAGAGGAGGCCGCAGTGGACATATTACGTTATAATGATGATCCCGTTTACCTCATCTAGCCTCTGCCAGTGACCCTTGGTTTGGACCCTCAACAATACAAATGTAATATAGCATGCGTATAATCTGGAGATAAAGTAATATGAAAACATTGTGTCATTTCATATTTGATCATGGTCATCATCAGCTCAATTAACGTCCCCACCGTGGGGTACGAGCTTACCTGTACAGGCCATAGTCGTCTATGCGTGCCCAGTGCGGATTGGACGACTTCACGCACAACCTTTGAATCTCTTCGCAGGCGTGCGCAGGTTTCCTCAAGATGTTTTCCTTCACGTAAAAGCGTCGGATAACGTACACATAGTTTCGAAAATTCGAAAACACATTGGTACGTGGCGGGATTTGAACCTCAGCCCTCCCGGTAGAAAGGCAACAGTCCACACTATTGAGCCACCGACACTCAAATATATTTGATGCTTAAATATATTTTTAGACCCTCATTAACTTTAGGAGGCTTATGAGCTTTAAATAATAAAATTTCAAAGATCAAGAAACCTTGTTGTGACCACTGTATTTAAATTTCTCATTACACGGATGTATTAAGTTAATTACTGAAATTCACTAAGGCGAATTCATTAATGGATGCTGTGCTAATTTGTTAAGATTTCTATGTTTGGAGGCTCGTTAATGAACAAGAATAAATATTGAGGCATTTGTTATTGGAATAATTTGACATACCCACGAGAGAGGTTTCGTAGGCGTTTCAATTTAGAGGGAAAGATTTCCTGGAGACATAATTTAATGTTATTTGAGAATATAACGTAATTATTTCCCAATTTTCACAATGGTTATTGAAAAACGGTGTTATTATTTTTTATTTTGTTGTTACAACTTTATTTGAAAACTAGCTTTTGCCCATGGCTTCGCTCGCGTTAAGAAGTGCCCACGTTATACTAGCTTTATGCATGATAAGTTTCAGCCCGATTGGTTTCAAATTGGCTAAACTTGATACAAGCTTTCATCCCTTTTTTTATCCCCTTGGAGGTAGAATTAAAAAACCTTACACCTAACAACAGATACCTTCTTTACCTACATACCATCTACCTGCATGCAAAATTTCATCCCGATCTGTCCAGTAGTTTGGACTGCGTGTTGATACATCATAATGTCAGTCAGTCAGTTAGTCACCTTTGCGTATATATATTTAGATATTTATGATGAAGATAGAAATAAAAAATTAATTGGTCTTAAAAATAACATTCGAACATATTAATGACTAAAATAAATTTAGGTTATTTTTCTTTTCTATTTTTTATCAATAATATACGAGTATTATTAACAGTTCCACGGTTAATTGTCCTCTTTGCTTGTTCAATCTATAAATTGCAGCTTATTAAACTAATAATCAGCGTCTCTTGATGAATTTTGCTTCCTTTAATAACCGCTCTTCAGTAAATACGTCATCATTTGGAATCGTTTTTTTCGATTTAATAACCGCTCTTCAGTAAATACGTCATCATTTGGAATCGTTTTTTCGAAGAATCCATATGTCGTCTATAGCAAGCAAATTGAATTAATTATTACATACCTACGCAAGGGTTATTAGCGATATATTCCAGTAAATGAAGTGCCAGTTCCCTATTAAGATAAATATAGATTAAAGCTGAAAATAGATTTGTCACATAAAGTCAAAACATTATGTAATATACTCGTACGTTTATTTAAATAGTATATAACTCAGTAAAAGAAAGACTTTTCATTTAATTTGTCTACTAGAATTCTTATGAAGAAGAAAATTTAACGATATTCGCAGTATAATTTTTTTATAGACTTCCGATTACCACAAAACGCTACGCTTCTATTTTTTCGATGGGAACAGCTAAAAAGTGCAAGCAAGTCTGTGGGTCATCATTCATAAAGCAGACATCATAAACTTGTCTGGACGAAAGTGATAAGCCATTTCCAGTTTGAGCAACTGACTCCGTGTTCTAGTGCCCTTAGCGTTGGTTTCATTGTATTGATATTTGTGAAATGTTTTTTTTTTGTTGTTATAAATATCGCTGATCAAAAACGAATTTTGTAAAAAGAAAATGTATAAAGAAGCGGAGTCCCCTGGTAAAGGCATTGCTGTACTTAGGCGGAGACTACAACAACGGTGTGTGTCTTTTATCTCTAAGGCAATCAATGAATTTTTTTTTTATTTGATCTTTGCATGATCAAAGTTTCGTAAGTTTGAATCCCGCGTTGTTAATGTCACTTTGTGCATTTTTTCCAATTTAGTTAGGAGGTTCGAGAACGAATCACCTGATTTTTCGAAAAAAAAAATACATGCTTCCATTCCATGCTCGTCGGTCAGACTATTATTTGGTGATAATTGTTACTAACACCTTATAATCCGCATTTACCCTGATTGACAGAAAATTAAGATGAAAAATATCATATACAACGGGCAACACCACAGGGCACAGCTAGTGTATTATAATACCCACTCAATCTCATACGCGTATAATTAGACAATATAATTATCACATGAGTTAACAATAGAGGTGTATTTGACAACTGTTGTGAGAGCTATTAATCAAATTTCCTATTAATGGTTACCCAGTTTAATCAAACGGGATCTGTGTGAAATTCCAAATAAGCTCGTGATATGTAAATGAAACCTAATCAGGTAGCTGTTGAGTTTGGTTCCAATGTTTACCTAAAGTTTGCAGATCTGAATATAGTTATTGCCCACGTCTTCGCTCGTGTTAAGAAGTATTATTTTTCATCCCCTAAGTATGTATTTACAGAAAACTATTTAAGTGTGTTTATCCGTTGTTTAGTACCCATATTACAAGATAATGCTTAGTTTGGGGCTAGATGGCGCTGTGTGAATGTCAGTAGATATTATTATCTATCGGTGTTTCGGTTCACCTTGGTAGCAATGTTTTATTTTAATCTCCTTAGCCCATTCCTAACTTATATCGATTTACAGCTTCTTACCATATAAATGTGTTAAATTATATGCCAAATCAAAAATATCTTTTTTGCCACAATAACACGAAAATTGATACGGATATATGGTTCGTCTCGCGATATCGGTTTTGTAAATGGCTTTACATCCTACGATTATGATTTAGTTTTAATCATTTTAAATACCAGAAACCACTCACGCTCAGACCTTAAGTTGCCTTTATAGTTGTGCACTGGGCCCAAGGGAGATTGGTTAAGGCCTTGAAAGATGCTAGCTATGTCCCTGTTTAGTCTTAAATAGAAAATTTATTTACAATTTGTTATTCAAAGTCAAAGTCAAAAACATTTATTTCAAATTAGGCTTAAAAAAAGCACTTATGAACGTCAAAATATATACAAAATATAATAAAAAACGGTTAAAATACTAAACTAAAATATGAGTTTTGATGCTTTGAAAAAAAGGTGCTTCAGTGGTTTGACCTGTTGAGAAAGTAGCACTCAAGAAAACTCAACAGTGTAGCCTTTTTTAAAAACATTCCTTAATGTAACAATATATCCACTGAAATAGCTGAGCATTTAAGACCACGGATTTTTATCACATAAGTATTCGTCAATTTAGAAAGGTGTTGTTTGATTCTAACTTAAACATATGAAAGGGCATCTCTACAATATTTTGCGGTACCTTATTGAAAAACTTTATACATCTCCTATAAAAGATTTACCTATTTATGTAGTCTCAAGTCCGGAACAGCAAGTTTTTTCTATTCCTAGTATTAAAATTATGTGAATCACAATTTTCTTAAAGGTGTTATAGTATTTACGACATAAATTAAATTTTCATAAATATATTGCGATGCTACAGTCATTATATTTATTTCTTAAGTTCCTTGAGAGTCACGTGGTCTAAGGTTGTAGATAAAACGAATAGCTCTTTTTTGTAGCACAAATATTGATTAATGTCGGCAGCCGAGCCCCACAACAGTAGACTATATGACATGACACTATGAAAATAACTAAAGTAAACCAATCTTGCGTTTCTATATCTGTCAAGAGCCTTATCTTTCTAACAGCATAAGCTGCCGAGCTAAGTCTACCAGCCGGGGATTCAATGTGAGGCCCCCATTGCAGCTTTGAATCTAAAGTTATGCTAGAAAGGCAGTGGAGTCCACTAGCTCCACTTGATCATTATTTAGATTTATATTGGTCTCGACCTGCTTACATTGGCATAGTGAATTTTATACATTTAGTTTTTTTAGCATTAAGTAAAGATTGTTAGCAGTAAACCAATCCATAACTTGGGACAGAACTCTATTTACATCGTCAAAAGTCTCCTTACGTCTGTTCACATTAAAAATCAATGACGTATCATCAGCAAATAGAACTATGTCCGAAAGGCTTTACAATAGTAAGGGAGGTCATGTATATATATTAGAAATAAGAGAGGGCCTAAAATTGAACCCTGGGGAACCCTTATTATGTATGTAAAGTAAATGGGAACTCTTATTCATGAACATGGTCAAATAGCGGACGAGGCTTTGGCCCGTCAACGCGCTTTGAACCAACTACAATCACTATGATCTTAGCTTGCGTTACGTTTCTTAGAAGTTATTAATTTCAACTAAAATATTGAATTCAATACGAATTGAAAAACTAATATCGTATTGTGTAAATGCCGACAACGCTGCGGTTATATTAAATTCCTAGATATCATTTCGCGAGGTTATTGTTAGGGGTTCTTGGGTTTAAATATCTTTGATACCGATCTTATTGGCGTTGTGTTTCATTGAACCTGTGGGATTAACATAAAAAACATTCGTAATACTTCGTTCCCTGTTCGCCTAAAATTGGAAGATTTAGTACTTAAATAGCTTGTAACTATTCACTGCTTTACTTCCTCAAAATAGTCATGGATTTTGATTTTATAATTACTACTGACAATTATTTTAAGTGTTCCTTAGCAACTTTTTAAATTTAACTAGGTGGTAAATCATTTGATTTTTCGTTTCTATGGAATATAATTTCAATTAGGTTATCATATCACACCTTAGTTCTCACTTAATATCACTGTTACATTTTCATTGAAACAACTAACTTTGTCAGCAGATTTTGGTCGCACCACCGCATTGGGCCCGCGTGGTCAGTTACGTTATGTTTCTTCATCTATGTGGGATGGCCTGGACCCTGTAATGATGCTTATAGGCTGATGTTGACATATTTTATGATGATATTATTTTAAGATCTAATGTATAAATTCACAAAAAAATATACGGGAGGGTTTGAATAAATTTTAGCATTAATTAAGCTGATATCAAGCATTACGAAGTGTATGAACATAAATGTCGTCCGTATACAATTTTATTCCTTAGCGAAAATGTCAAAAGTGAAAACAGGGCTTGTCAGCTTTTGCACCAAATGACGTCGCAAGACCCTTGTCAAAAATAAATGCCTTATTTGACATCTTCCTATGTTAGGTGAGAATTATTTTTTAAACTTGTCAATAAAGCATTTAGCAGATATGGAAAATATTATGTTTTGAAATATGAAAGAGACATATAAGATGTAGTGGTTATAGCATTTGGTTGACGATTGTGAAAGTGAAGCAACCTTGCAAATGTCAGTCATCAGATTGGTAACCGAAAAACGTGTTTGAGTCCCTCATGAATCGATTGGTACGATAAGTCGTGATGATGCTTCCTTAAGATTCTTAAGCACTCAGCTACCAGCAATGTTGAACTTTTTTTTTGCGAAACATTTATTTTGGAAGCTTTTTTAAAGTATGAAAAAGTATTCGCAAAGGAATCCCCGCAGCAATAAGCAAGTAAGGTGCCCATCAACTGCCCCACTTTGTGACCACCGAGTTATAAAGCACTAGATAGAACAACTAAATAATATTTATAAGTCTTGTTATTCATACACTTTACATCAATGACAATGTTATCGTTAGCTGTTAATATAAACCATTCTACGTAATTAAGAGGTTTAAACTATAACAGGAACATTATGATTTTTCTCACCTCATTCCGTGCATTAAAATGATCTTAATCGTAAGTGAACTTGAGTCATTGCTCATCGCTCAGCAACTGAAGTGGCTAAGGGCCGATCACATTTGTCGCGTTGGAGTAGGTGAGTTCTGGCGTGGTAACCGCATCTTAGCAAATGCTCTTCAGCCGGATGGACAGATTAATGTCATTAGGTTTGCATGGAGTCTAGATTCACATAGCAAAAGACCAGTTAAAGACAAGTTGGGGAATAAAACTAACGGAACTTTGATTATTTAAAAATAAATAAATAAAGCTCACGCCTTGGGCCCAGAGGGTTAGGCAGAGATGATGGAATTTGATTTTTAATCATAAAATAAGAAGCTTATTTATGATTAAAAATCAAATTCCATCATCTCTGCCTAACCCTCTGGGCCCAAGGCGTGAGCTTTATTTATTTATTTATTTTTAAATAATCAAAGTTCCGTTAGTTTTATTCCCCAACTTGTCTTTAACTGGTCTTTTGCTATGTGAATCTAGACTCCATGCAAACCTAATGACATTAATCTGTCCATCCGGCTGAAGAGCATTTGCTAAGATGCGGTTACCACGCCAGAACTCACCTACTCCAACGCGACAAATGTGATCGGCCCTTAGCCACTTCAGTTTGCTGAGCGATGAGCAATGACTCAAGTTCACTTACGATTAAGATCATTTTAATGCACGGAATGAGGTGAGAAAAATCATAATGTTCCTGTTATAGTTTAAACCTCTTAATTACGTAGAATGGTTTATATTAACAGCTAACGATAACATTGTCATTGATGTAAAGTGTATGAATAACAAGACTTATAAATATTATTTAGTTGTTCTATCTAGTGCTTTATAACTCGGTGGTCACAAAGTGGGGCAGTTGATGGGCACCTTACTTGCTTATTGCTGCGGGGATTCCTTTGCGAATACTTTTTCATACTTTAAAAAAGCTTCCAAAATAAATGTTTCGCAAAAAAAAAGTTCAACATTGCTGGTAGCTGAGTGCTTAAGAATCTTAAGGAAGCATCATCACGACTTATCGTACCAATCGATTCATGAGGGACTCAAACACGTTTTTCGGTTACCAATCTGATGACTGACATTTGCAAGGTTGCTTCACTTTCACAATCGTCAACCAAATGCTATAACCACTACATCTTATATGTCTCTTTCATATTTCCAAACATAATATTTTCCATATCTGCTAAATGCTTTATTGACAAGTTTAAAAAATAATTCTCACCTAACATAGGAAGATGTCAAATAAGGCATTTATTTTTGACAAGGGTCTTGCGACGTCATTTGGTGCAAAAGCTGACAAGCCCTGTTTTCACTTTTGACATTTTCGCTAAGGAATAAAATTGTATACGGACGACATTTATGTTCATACACTTCGTAATGCTTGATATCAGCTTAATTAATGCTAAAATTTATTCAAACCCTCCCGTATATTTTTTTGTGAATTTATACATTAGATCTTAAAATAATATCATCAATAAAATATTGTCAACATCAGCCTATAAGCATTCATTACAGGGTCCAGGCCATCCCACATAGATGAAGAAACATAACGTAACTGACCACGCGGGCCCAATGCGGTGGTGCGACCAAAATCTGCTGACAAAAGTTAGTTGTTTCAATGAAAATGTAACAGTGATATTAAGTGAGAACTAAGGTGATGATGATAACCTAATTGAATAATTATATTCCATAGAAACGAAAAATCAAATGATTTACCACCTAGTTAAATTTAAAAAGTTGCTAAGGAACACTTAAAATAATTGTCAGTAGTAATTATAAAATCAAAATCCATGACTATTTTTGAGGAAGTAAAGCAGTGAATAGTTACAAGCTATTTAAGTACTAAATCTTCCAATATTTAGGCGAACAGGGAACGAAGTATTACGAATGTTTTTTTATGTTAATCCCACAGGTTCAATGAAACACAACGCCAATAAGATCGGTATCAAAGATATTTAAACCCAAGAACCCCTAACAATAACCTCGCGAAATGATATCTAGGAATTTAATATAACCGCAGCGTTGTCGGCATTTACACAATACGATATTAGTCGTTATTTCAATTCGTATTGAATTCAATATTTTAGTTGAAATTAATAACTTCTAAGAAACGTAACGCAAGCTAAGAATAGTGATTGTAGTTGGTTCAAAGCGCGTTGACGGGCCAAAGCCTCGTCCGCTATTTGACCATGTTCATGAATAAAGAGTTCCCATTTACTTTACATACATAATAAGGGTTCCCAGGGTTCAATTTTAGGCCCTCTCTTATTTCTAATATATATACATGACCTCCCTTACTATTGTAAAAGCCTTTCGGACATAGTTCTATTTGCTGATGATACGTCATTGATTTTTAATGTGAACAGACGTAAGGAGACCTTTGACGATGTAAATAGAGTTCTGTCCCAAGTTATGGATTGGTTTACTGCTAACAATCTTTTACTTAATGCTAAAAAAACTAAATGTATAAAATTCACTATGCCCAATGTAAGGCAGGTCGAGACCAATATAAATCTAAATAATGATCAAGTGGAGCTAGTGGACTCCACTGCCTTTCTAGGCATAACTTTAGATTCAAAGCTGCAATGGGGGCCTCACATTGAATCCCGGCTGGTAGACTTAGCTCGGCAGCTTATGCTGTTAGAAAGATAAGGCTCTTGACAGATATAGAAACGGCAAGATTGGTTTACTTTAGTTATTTTCATAGTGTCATGTCATATGTCTACTGTTGTGGGGCTCGGCTGCCGACATTAATTCAATATTTGTGCTACAAAAAAGAGCTATTCGTTTTATCTACAACCTTAGACCACGTGACTCTCTCAAGGAACTTATAAGAAATAAATATGACTGTAGCATCGCAATATATTTATGAAATTTAATTTATGTTCGTATATATAACACCTTTAAGAAAATTGTGATTCACACAATTTTAATACTAGGAATAAAACTTGCTGTTCCGGACTTGAGACTACATAAATAGGTAAATCTTTTATAGGGATGTATAAAGTTTTTCAATAAGGTACCGCAAAATATTGTAGAGATGCCTTTCATATGTTTAAAGTTAGAATCAAACAACACCTTTCTAAATTGACGAATACTTATGTGATAAAAATCCGTGGTCTTAAAATGCTCAGCTATTTCAGTGTTTATGATATATTGTTACATTAAGGAATTGTTTTTAAAAAAGGCTACACTGTTGAGTTTTCTTGAGTGCTACTTTCTCAACAGGCCAAACCACTGAAGCGCCTTTTTTTCAAAGCATCAAAACTCATATTTTTAGTTTAGTATTTTAACCGTTTTTTATTATATTTTTGTATATATTTTTGACGTTCATAAGTGCTTTTTTTAAGCCTAATTTGAAATAAATGTTTTTGACTTTGACTTTGAATAACAAATTGTAAATAAATTTTCTATTTAAGACTAAACAGGGACATAGCTAGCATCTTTCAAGGCCTTAACCAATCTCCCTTGGGCCCAGTGCACAACTATAAAGGCTTTAACTTAAGGTCTGAGCGTGAGTGGTTTCTGGTATTTAAAATGATTAAAACTAAATCATAATCGTAGGATGTAAAGCCATTTACAAAACCGATATCGCGAGACGAACCATATATCCGTATCAATTTTCGTGTTATTGTGGCAAAAAAGATATTTTTGATTTGGCATATAATTTAACACATTTATATGGTAAGAAGCTGTAAATCGATATAAGTTAGGAATGGGCTAAGGAGATTAAAATAAAACATTGCTACCAAGGTGAACCGAAACACCGATAGATTATAATATCTACTGACATTCACACAGCGCCATCTAGCCCCAAACTAAGCATTATCTTGTAATATGGGTACTAAACAACGGATAAACACACTTAAATAGTTTTCTGTAAATACATACTTAGGGGATGAAAAATAATACTTCTTAACACGAGCGAAGACGTGGGCAATAACTATATTCAGATCTGCAAACTTTAGGTAAACATTGGAACCAAACTCAACAGCTACCTGATTAGGTTTCATTTACATATCACGAGCTTATTTGGAATTTCACACAGATCCCGTTTGATTAAACTGGGTAACCATTAATAGGAAATTTGATTAATAGCTCTCACAACAGTTGTCAAATACACCTCTATTGTTAACTCATGTGATAATTATATTGTCTAATTATACCGCGTATGAGATTGAGTGGGTATTATAATACACTAGCTGTGCCCTGTGGTGTTGCCCGTTGTATATGATATTTTTTTCATCTTAATTTTCTGTCAATCAGGGTAAATGCGGATTATAAGGTGTTAGTAACAATTATCACCAAATAATAGTCTGACCGACGAGCATGGAATGGAAGCATGTATTTTTTTTTTCGAAAAATCAGGTGATTCGTTCTCGAACCTCCTAACTAAATTGGAAAAAATGCACAAAGTGACATTAACAACGCGGGATTCAAACTTACGAAACTTTGATCATGCAAAGATCAAATAAAAAAAAATTCATTGATTGCCTTAGAGATAAAAGACACACACCGTTGTTGTAGTCTCCGCCTAAGTACAGCAATGCCTTTACCAGGGGACTCCGCTTCTTTATACATTTTCTTTTTACAAAATTCGTTTTTGATCAGCGATATTTATAACAACAAAAAAAAAACATTTCACAAATATCAATACAATGAAACCAACGCTAAGGGCACTAGAACACGGAGTCAGTTGCTCAAACTGGAAATGGCTTATCACTTTCGTCCAGACAAGTTTATGATGTCTGCTTTATGAATGATGACCCACAGACTTGCTTGCACTTTTTAGCTGTTCCCATCGAAAAAATAGAAGCGTAGCGTTTTGTGGTAATCGGAAGTCTATAAAAAAATTATACTGCGAATATCGTTAAATTTTCTTCTTCATAAGAATTCTAGTAGACAAATTAAATGAAAAGTCTTTCTTTTACTGAGTTATATACTATTTAAATAAACGTACGAGTATATTACATAATGTTTTGACTTTATGTGACAAATCTATTTTCAGCTTTAATCTATATTTATCTTAATAGGGAACTGGCACTTCATTTACTGGAATATATCGCTAATAACCCTTGCGTAGGTATGTAATAATTAATTCAATTTGCTTGCTATAGACGACATATGGATTCTTCGAAATGATGACGTATTTACTGAAGAGCGTTATTAAATCGAAAAAACGATTCCAATGATGACGTATTTACTGAAGAGCGGTTATTAAAGGAAGCAAAATTCATCAAGAGACGCTGATTATTAGTTTAATAAGCTGCAATTTATAGATTGAACAAGCAAAGAGGACAATTAACCGTGGAACTGTTAATAATACTCGTATATTATTGATAAAAAATAGAAAAGAAAAATAACCTAAATTTATTTTAGTCATTAATATGTTCGAATGTTATTTTTAAGACCAATTAATTTTTTATTTCTATCTTCATCATAAATATCTAAATATATATACGCAAAGGTGACTAACTGACTGACTGACATTATGATGTATCAACACGCAGTCCAAACTACTGGACAGATCGGGATGAAATTTTGCATGCAGGTAGATGGTATGTAGGTAAAGAAGGTATCTGTTGTTAGGTGTAAGGTGTTTTAATTAATTCTACCTCCAAGGGGATAAAAAAAGGGATGAAAGCTTGTATCAAGTTTAGCCAATTTGAAACCAATCGGGCTGAAACTTATCATGCATAAAGCTAGTATAACGTGGGCACTTCTTAACGCGAGCGAAGCCATGGGCAAAAGCTAGTTTTCAAATAAAGTTGTAACAACAAAATAAAATAATAACACCGTTTTCAATAACCATTGTGAAAATTGGGAAATAATTACGTTATATTCTCAAATAACATTAAATTATGTCTCCAGGAAATCTTTCCCTCTAAATTGAAACGCCTACGAAACCTCTCTCGTGGGTATGTCAAATTATTCCAATAACAAATGCCTCAATATTTATTCTTGTTCATTAACGAGCCTCCAAACATAGAAATCTTAACAAATTAGCACAGCATCCATTAATGAATTCGCCTTAGTGAATTTCAGTAATTAACTTAATACATCCGTGTAATGAGAAATTTAAATACAGTGGTCACAACAAGGTTTCTTGATCTTTGAAATTTTATTATTTAAAGCTCATAAGCCTCCTAAAGTTAATGAGGGTCTAAAATATATTTAGGCATCAAATATATTTGAGTGTCGGTGGCTCAATAGTGTGGACTGTTGCCTTTCTACCGGGAGGGCTGAGGTTCAAATCCCGCCACGTACCAATGTGTTTTCGAATTTTCGAAACTATGTGTACGTTATTCGACGCTTTTACAGTGAAGGAAAACATCTTGAGGAAACCTGCGCACGCCTGCGAAGAGATTCAAAGGTTGTGCGTGAAGTCGTCCAATCCGCACTGGCCATATAATCCGCACTGGGCCATAGCCACCTCGACCAAAATATATTTTGTAACTCGCTTCCCTTTTAAAGTTCGTGTCGAAGTTTGGTTTAGAAAATTCAGGACCCTCACTACTGTATAGAGCGCTGCCATATTCATCATATCAGAGTGATAAATAAAATTTATATATAACTTACGAGCAGAAAATAATTCCTTTTGAATTTTCAAGACCAAAAGAGAACAAGATTATTCCCTCTAGTTGCAGTAGTCCGGTTGTTAGTTAGGTTCATATCGTCGGGTTTTAATTCCGCTGTAAGTTTATTATATTTTTCAAAACAAAGCATTCTCCATGTTTTAATGTAACATCGGAAAATTCTCTTAAATATGATGAAGATCTGACCTGATGTTAATAATATTCAAGTGCTCTAGTCCTATATACTGTCGCTATTTACTAAAACGTTTGCGTCTGTGTCTAAAGAGCTTTCCCATCTCTGAAACGCTGGAAGGAATAGCTTTGTTCGCTTAAAGTGTCATTTTGATTTATAACGCCGGTAAAGTTAGGTACTAGGTTGGTTTAAATTCACTCTTTTGTCACCTCTTCCCGAGAGAGGGCGCTTTCATTCATCAGAAACGGATGATGGGGTTATAAATTGTAGTGCAAAGTGGATTTTCCTAAAAAGTTTCATTTTTGTGCCACCGTTAACTTTGAATTAGATGAAGTCAACTTTTAGTTACTTTTCATGTATGATATAGTTTGTTACGTAGATCTTCTCTTCAACCTATCGCAGTCTACTCCTTGACATAGGTCTCCCCTATTTCGCGCCAGATATTCTGGTCCTGGTTTCGTCATCCAGACTCTATCAGCGATATTTCGCAAGTCGTCGGTCCAACGCGTGTTCATCTATACAAGTTATTTTTGCTCATTGGGTGGTACAACTGAGTACAGAAATCCTTAATAATAAATCCAGTAAATCAGTGGCTCCCAAACTTATTTTGTCTACTGCCCACTTTGAGAATAAATATTTTTTTAAGCGCCCCCAATTTTTTCATCTATTTAAAAACCACTATAACTTCAAATTGAATTAATTAATTATTGAATTAATCATTTTCTTTCTGAGTCTCTTACCGCCCCCCTTGAGACCTGCAGCGCCCACAAGGGGGCGTTATCGCCCACTTTGGGAAAGACTGCAGTAAATAATGCCTAGCGTAAAACCTGAAAAGGAATGATTGATCGTCAGATATGTGACTGAAGAGTAGAGCATTTATTAGTATCTCCTATGTTTGGCTTTCAAGGGCAAATTAAGGCTTTGGTCCCGGTTACTATCTTGTAAAGGTAAACGCTAACATCCATCTAACAATCCAGGGCGTCATCTTCATCAGCTCATTATACGTCCTACCGAAGGGCACGAGCCTACCCGTATAGGGTGTTTGCTCGCGGGCCCAGTGCCGATTGACCGGTTTCACGTACAACCTTTGAATTTCATCGCAAGCGTGTGTAGGTTGTTTTTCTTCACCGTAAGTCGGCTAAATGTACATTTAATATTTTTTTAATTCTCAAATATAAATCATAGTTACTACGTACCACATAATGTTGCAAGTAATGTTTTTGTGCAACCTATCGAAATACCAACAATTACTATGGTTGTTTAACTTGCGCGGTCGTTAGCCGAAAGCTTCCATTGCGTCTCAAAAAAGGTCGTTTGATTTTTCTTTTAGCAGAGGGTCGGAGACCTATGTCCAGCAGTGGACTGCGATAGGTTGAAGAGAGAGAGAGAGGGCGCACAATGGGGGAGACCTATGATCAGCAGTGGACTGTGATAGGTTGAAGAGATACAATACCAAATGTAATGTCATCATCCAATTAAAAGCAGAAACCGAGCTACGTTCTATTCACGCCTATCGAGGTCGCTCATCCGGAGCACCCGATTGTCCGTGCGCAGCTTCGCTTGCATTGTTTCTCCTTCCATTTCACGGACGATCACATACGATAGAGGATCAAGAAATTGTGGTGTAAATTAAAAATGCCATGTATTTTTATTAATAAATTTTCTCTTATGCGATAGTGAGCCAAGAATTTCGATTGTGGTATTTCTTATTGCTACATATATGTAAAAATATCGACCAACACACAGCGTTATATAGTTTCCAATTTAGGCAAGTTAAATGTACTGTAGGTACATAAAACAGCTGATAAATAAACTTTTATAGGTACTTTCTTTTAGAAAGGTATATATACTATACAATTATACATAGAAATACTAAGACCAATACGCACATGTATGCTCATGCACACATATGTTGGTTCTGCCTGAAGATCGAACCCAGATAATGAAAGTCACTGAGTGCATTCCCCAGATTAATAAGAAAATCGCAGATATATGCATAAATAAATGTATTGTTATTTTAATATTTAAAACAGATACTCTAATTTTTATAATATGTTTAGATGACAAAGACAGTTAAATTGAAAATAGTTGCCTCACTAATTTCTATCTTGTGTAGGGATAAATCTTATTATATAACCAAACTTTAGAGCGTTACCGAATTATGTAAACCAGACAACAAGTAAACAGTTCATAATTGTCACAAATATCGTAAAAACAACATAGTTAATTTATTTTAGCGGATTCCATGAAATATAACTTATCAATAATATGCTTATTACACTTCCCTTCACAATAATTCATTATTGATTTCTTCTTTGTGTGATATCGCATATTTGCATACAAATGAATTCGTTATTGTTTCATAATTTTGCATTTCACTCGCTGAAGAGTTGGTATTTAACAATCTGTAACTAACCTATTGATTCATACACCGAGTTTCTCGAATGATGTTTACGGCAAGATATAAGAAGTGTTTTTTTCAACAAACAGGCCTTTCAAGCCCAAGTATGTTTTGCTAGGGACTGGTCCACTGGTCATTAAGAGATGTATGCTCAACTGAATGTAATAAAATTTATTAACATAAAGTTTGGATCTTATACAGGTGGTCGGCATTACATTAGTTGACAAAGTCGATAAACCGAGCCATTGTGTGACTGTGTGTGTAAAGTTACATTATGTAATAAGATCTTACCTACAGTACGTATAGAAAAGTTTAGAACAATAAAGTGAATTAAAATTTGTAAATTTAAGTGATCTCATGAAAGATGCATTTTTAAAAACCAAAAGCTAGTAATAGTCATCATTATTAGAGCCTGAAATATCCAATACTAAAAGAAGCCCTTCCTTTATGATTTCGACCGGGACAGATCCCTTAAAGTTGACATCCATTTACCACCCGCCACCTTAACCAGGTCATCAGACCACCTGGTTGGGGGTTGGCCTACGCTTCGTTTTCCGTTACGAGGACGCCACTCTAGAACCTTTCTGCGCTATCGGCCATTGGTTTTACGCACTATGTGCCACTACACACTGCCGGTCGGTCACACTAGTTCACCTACGGATATCCTCGTTCCAGATCTTGTAGCGTAGGGAAATACTTTACTTAGCCCTCCCCATAACACGATGAGCAACTTTAAGCCTCTTAGTCGAAAATACCTTAAATCATTTCTTCTTCTTCTTTTCAACCTATCGCAGTCCACTGCTGGATATAGGTCTCCCCTATTTTGCGCCAGACATCCCGGTCCTCCGCTTTCCTCATGCAGCCTCCACAAGCGATCTTTCGCAAGACATCGGGCTGGAGGGCGTCCTACGCTACGCTTGCCAAAACGCGGTCTCCATTCCAGAACTCGTCTGCTCCAACGGCCATCGGTTCTGCGATATACGTGACCAGCCCACTGCCACTTAAACTTGCTGATCCGGCGGGCTATGTCGGTAACTTAATTTCTCTTACGAATTAAATCATTTCTGATCTTATCCCTAAGAGCGACTCTAAGCATAGCTCGCTCCAATGCGCGTTGAGTGACTTTGAACTAGTGAACCAATCCCACAGTCAGGGTCCATGTCTCAGCTGCGAAAGTTAGCACGGGTAGGACGTAGGACACATTGCTCAAAGACTGTCGTCTTTAAGCGTTGCGGAATAGTTGACGTTAATCATTTACCCTTATAAAATTAAAAAAGATCATTACCACTCCAACACATTCAACCACTAATACGAAACATCAAAAAAGCTAGACGTGACGACATCATTATCAAAGTTACTTACAGTCTCTATCATCAAGGAAGCGACACTTGAGACAAGTGGAGGAGTGCGACATAGAACTGATGAGTCCTTAATTAGAAAGACTCTGGCACGATCAAAGGAGGATTTCTTTGATAATCACCAAGTTTTTACGCTACTTGAAGTTAATGAGCACAGAATTTCCTTAAAGCATTTGTCAGGGTAATAGGAAAATGAGGGGTATTGTTGCGTACGATAATAATAATGACTTAAATTTCGCGTTTTGCTGAAAAGTGTACGAAATTAAATTATAGCATAGCTAAAAATATTAAAAAAATATTTTAGTTTTGCACTTGAATAAACAAACAAACAAATTATTGCTTATCAATTGCATAATTATTATTTTTTTAAATACATCTTATTTTTGTTTAAAAGAAAAAATATATTTTTTCTTTATGTCTTGCAACAATTTCAATAAAGATATTTTTTTATAAATAAAACCATTTTTATTCTATTTAAATTGGCAAAATATGCACTTGAATATGAAATAGCAAACAAAGAAACAATAATAAAAGCGTGGTTCCCTCTCGCACATGGCACATTAGTCTCGAATGAACACAAGATGACGATCTGTTGTAGTAGCGTGAGATCTTTTGGCTTGTCGCCAACGTGTGTTTTCACCTGCGCTATTAGTTAATTAAACTTTTACAATATTGTTTTTTTTTTGTTTATTCAGTTTAGGTCCTTACAGAACACTTATGAATGTCAAATGAAGCCACCACAGATTCTTGCATTGTCAAGAATTGTGAAGTGAATTTTTTAAACTTTGTTCTTCTTATTGACGACCCATTTGGTGTAATAGTTGAGACATGAGCTACTACACCAAGGGCTCCGGGTTCGATCCCCAGGCAGTTTCAACATTTATGTGCATGAAAATATCTGTTTGTATTGGTCTGGGTGATACTATGTACAATATGTATGTATTTACAAAAAAGTATATGAGTATGTTTATCAGTTGTTTAGTACCCATAATACAAGCTTCGCACTTAAAGCTGGCGTTGTGTGAATGCCAGAGGAAATTTATTTATTTATTTTTAATTATCTATTTCATCTTTCTAATTTGATGATTATTATTTAATTTCGCTGTAATTTGAAGTAAACCGTTTTGCACTAATGCTTGTTTACTACGGATCTATGCGGATGATTTATTTGATATTTTTTTGCAATCTGTGGTACAGACAATAAATTGAGCTTTCCTGTGCAGGATTGATTAATATTCATTGCCGCAGAAAGTTGATCGTTAATTGTTGCAAAATATTTTACGAAAAGTAATATATAATACATATATATAGGTAAGTATAATGAAGGAGTCCTGAAAACTATGCTGAAACATTGAAAATAAGTGTTACAAATATAAGAACACGAATATCGGTTAAGGAATCCATTTATATTAAGCATGATTGATTTTACAAAAAAAAAAAGTATTTATTTTGGTTCTATATTCGAACGCATGACTTAATTTAATAGGAATGTAATATACTACCCAGCCTTAATCTTTGAGTCCAAGCAAACCTCACTTGCTGAAGTATCCTGTACAAATAATGAATGAGACTCCAGCCGCAAACGGGAAGAGTACCAAACTGGAAACTTTAATAAATATAATCGTTGCTTTGGCTAATACAGCGCTATTATTGCTGAAATGCCGATTAACAACACATTTACGTTTTCCAACACTAAACCTCATTCTAAATCTGTAGAATAGAGAGTAATGGTCATGTACCAACAGATGACATTCATTTATAAGTCATATATATTCACCGAAACTTTATTTTAAGATTTGAAATTGTTTTAGCAACTATAAATCCGCATTAATCGTCGCTTTGCCTGATGTTATGCAAACTACGCGCCCAAGATGGCGCACACTTACTGAGACAAAAACTATTTTACTAATAAAAAGCCTCAGACAAAAAAATATTCGAGGTTTTTATACGGTATTTCTAAAAGATTCAATACTCTCCGCGAGAATTTCTAGACGTACATTCCCCCTTATTATTTCTTACTAGCTTTTGCGCGCGACTTCGTCCGCGTGGTATAGTTACTCTGGGCTAGCGATAACTTTAACCCGTTACTTAATTTATGTATATAAGTAAGTTAATAATGCGATATATCCTAAGATATTCATTTAAATTAGATGACTAAAAGACAATTTTGTTTTAAATTAAATACTCGTTGTGAGTAATGTATTTATTTGAAAATGTAATTGATATCAATTTATTAAAATACCTTCCAAATAATGCATTACGATTTTTTTGGAACAAATTTAGTTAGCAAATAAAGGTTTTAGTGAGCTTACCTACCTTAAAAGATAGACGATATGTCTGTCTCTATTCCGGACTTTATTTAAGAACTTTTACTTTTACCTATGTTTTGTAGGGTTTTTAGTTTATAGATTTATTATATTTTTGTACTTAAATAATAACTATGATTTAATTTAAGCCCAGTCTAAACTTTAGTTTTAAACAGTAAGGAAACAATACTACCATACATGACTTTGGCGAAACTTTAACCATTTACACAGGGCACACAGCAGATGCTCTCAGTAGGATACAAATCCACGATTTTAGAACATTTTTCCTTGCTGCTCCGCTCCTATTGTTCTTAGCGTGATGATACATACCTTCCTTAATATAAGCTTTATCAATGAAATAATTTTGGACCAGTAATTCTTGATATTAGCGCGTTCAAACAAACAAACAAACTTTTCATTTTTATATTATTAGTATGGATCTGAAATGGATAATAATAACTTCGGTTTTATTATTTTTATGAAAAACAATATGCCGGCGAATTTCTTTACCACTTAATATCAGGGTCGCTCACCCTTCATTTACGACGAACTTTTTTCAGTGTTTATTTTCTGAGTCTTGGGTGTTTTCACCGAAACTATATAGATAGGATATTTTTTAAATATTCTTAAAAATGGCTACTTCATAAAATAGCTAGATAGTTACTGTATATTATACGTCCCCACTGAGGGACACGAGCCTCCCGTAAACGGTGTTAAACGTCCACGCAGGCCCAGTGCAGATTGGCCGACTTCACGCACAACATTTTAAATTCGATTTTTTTTTATTAGTCGACATTTTCTGCCGCGTACGATAATTTTGTTGCCATCGGAAACGTTTCCGGAACGATATGACCTGGCGTCCTTCAAAAAGAGAGCGTATTCTTATATAAAGGGCCGGCAACGTATCCCTGTGACCTCAGCTAACACTTTCCATCAGGTGAACCGCATGCTCGTTTGCCTCCTATGTTAAAAAAAAATTCTTCATAGGCGTGCGCAGGTTTCCTTACGATGTTTGCTTCATGGTAAGAGCGTCGGATAACGTACATATAATATCGAAAAATCGAAAACACATTGGATCGTAGCGGGCTTTGAATCTGCGCCCTCCATACGGGAAGGCAGCGGTCCACACCATCGAGCCACCGACGCTCAAGTTATCGTAATTTCATAAATTTGTAAACAAGATATTAAAAGATCATATTGTAATGTCGGGAGATTTAACAAATATTGTTTACGCCATTATTTCAATAAAATTAGTATTTATTCAAACAATATAAGATGCCTTGTTATGTCTATACCAATAGTAGGTTTAGAATGGAAATAAACGAGTTCAAAGTACCAATCATGAAAATATCTATATAATAAAGAACCCTGCCATTTCATGATTTGCGGTAAGCAAGCCATATTTTTTTACTTGCACAGTCTGCAGAGTGGTAGAAACGAGGATCCGTGCACGTAGGGGTTTTATCGTCGAGGGTGACAGGTGTGGTTTGCTGAATACGATCTTAATACTTTGTCTCCTTGGGAAAATTTGGCTGTATGGTGGATGAAATGCTATGTTCGCAAGGAAATTGTAAGATCAATTTTGTAAAACAGGGTCCGTCAATTACTTGTCTCTATGGGTTAAGACACAGAATAAATGACACTATGAGACGTGTTATATGTGTACATTACAAAAATACTATGGTTTTATTTATGTATCTATTAAAATTCGAAGAAACATTCATTTTTGATTGATTTATTATGAGTGTTTTCTATGTATAATATGTATGTATTTACAAGAAGCATATAAGTATGTTTATCCGTTGTTTAGTAGTTAGTATATAAGATAAAGATAAAGATAAAGATAATTTATTTGTTTGAACATGTGTTAACATTAGGTGTAATACATAAAATAAGTATTTATTTAATAAACTGATTTACTTGATATATCCTAAAAACTAAGTAAGTAAAATAAGCATGAATAAAAAACTACTTTCTCTGTTTACCTTATTACTTTTATCGTCATTCGTGCAGTTTTTCTTTGCAAGCATATTTTAAGAATGATAATTCATTCTTAAATCTAGGATTTATAAATATTTTAAACATTATAGTTGTTTTACGCAAAACCCTTGTAAAAGCAAAAATAATAACCAATATTAGCAAAGAATTAGTATTAAACGCATTACCAATTATAAATTAGAAAACACTTAGACGAGTATTAGTGATTGTTAATTAAATACATAAAAATTTTACAAGTTTATTTTTAAATCTAAATGTCTTCCATAAAGCACAAATAATCAAAGTCCATAGAAAGTCTTTATAATGCAGACATCATTTTCAATAATTATCATCTCTAAAATTAATATAACCATTCTAGATCATATTAAATATTAAGCACGCAAGCAGAACCCACTCTTAAATTGCATTAGAGAGAAACAAATAAAAACGTCCAATAATCAAATCTAATACGTCTAATCTTCTACGTCCAACAAATTGTACAAAGTCGAGCCCAGTCGCAAAGTCACAAATCGTTATCCAAACAGCTTTATCTTCCAATCGGAAAACATACATAACCGTTCGTAAGTTTACAACTGCAGATGTGCCATATTCACACGCGCCTTGGAAACTTCCCAAGGAAGCGTAAAAAGTTATTGTTTTAGACACATAGAAGGGTATTCCGAACCTTAAGTCTAGCAAAATAACTACTGAATTGCAATGTTCACATTTTAGATGTGGTCAATGAATCCGGTATTTTCTTTGAGAATTTTGCATACGTATCACATAATTTCGATGACGTTTCTTAAATCTTGATCGTGCTATTAAAAAACTGAGCTGGGACTTACAAGGGTAGGTATAATAATGATTATTTATGGACCCTTCAATCTATGTACATTTAATATATGTGCACGCAAACTTTTATAGATCTCTTAGACTCGGTAAGTTCAGCACTATCTACCAGTAGCTAGAGATGTTACTTGTTCATTGTACTTATATACGTACGTTTCGTAACTAGTCATACGATTTCCAATTTACCTGGTTTTATTAAAGATACTTCAAATACACAAGCATTTAAGTGAACAATTTCAAACTCTATATAAATACTATCTCGTCGATAGTAGGTCTTATAGCCGTTACTCAAGTATTTATTCCTCGATTGCAAGATATCTAAAACCGTTCGGTACAGCTGTGCGGTTTTGGAACCATCCCAGCTTTTGCTACTTATTGGAGACATGTTCAAATAAGTGTCGCCAATTCACCACCGATACTCTTTATTTTCATTTATTCTGCAAAAATATGAATAGCTAGCTTACGCTATTTTATTTAGCCTATCAAGTTTTTAACGACGAAATACGGCTTCATAATTATGGTCTTAAGGTTGCTTCGTATTTAATTTGTCTGTTTATGCTTTAATTTGATTTGTTTATATGTGACAACGAGGCGTCTATCCGCACTTTGTATTGATTATTTATTATACTAGGCATTTTAACTTTTTTCCTGAAGGGGCCCGTGTTTAAAGTCTTCTGTTAAAGTTATCTCAAAAACGTCTATTTAATTTGCCATAAAATCATTATCATCATCATTACAGCGTATATCCACTTCTAAAAGAAGGCATTCTCTAATTATTTCCAGGTGAACTAAGCATGATGAAATCTCGACGATTTATCTACTACCCTGGTTGGAGTCAACTTATATTTTCTTTGCGTGGACCGGATATCGGTTCTACTCTTCTACCCACTCCTACTTCAACTATAAAGCTCAAGGTCATCCTAGTTCTCCTACTGATGTCTTTTTCACTAACTTTTCGCGTTGGGAAGTTCCTAATATTATGGTGGTATAATATATATCACCATAATATAATTCTCTTAAATAAATCCTTTCATCAAATGGTATTTGTCATATTTTTGCAACCAGTAACAAAGTGGTGCGTTGAAAACTTTTTATGGGCCATCCTCAAAGTTTTTGGATGCACAGACATATGTTATTATATGTTTTACGCATGTTTTGCGCCATATGTACAATGTGAAAGTTTCCATGTCACTGGGATATGGAAGTTTCGCTATGCCAAGAAGGACAGATGAAAATTTGACCAGTCCTATTTGATCTCTGCTTGCGTTTGCAACTATATCTAAACTGTGGCGGGCTTTGATTAGATGAGGTTCTTGTTATATTGGTTACACCGTGACATTATAGTAAGTTCTATACCAACCATAGTTTGTAAACAAGGTAAACGCTACTAAATACACGAGTTTAGGAGATTGGTAATTTTCCGCTAATATTAAACAGTTAGTATGGTTGAATAACAAGTGATTCTGTCTGTGATTTTATATGCATAACAAAAACAAACAATAATAATGATGATAGATAGATTCAGTTTCTGACGAGAAGTAAGTGACCTTACCAATTGATCTTAATTTTTCTATTAGGCTAGCTAACTTCATTACCCTATATCTCATTTTAAAATCACGTAAAAAACTATTTATTTATCTCCTCGATTCAAATGCTTTGCATCAGAATTTTTTTTTAATCTTTATATAAATATAAACGATAGTGGTGTTAGTTACACTTATGATATAAGAAAAACTACACTTTGGTAGAAAATAAGTGGGGATATTGGTCAAAACTAAGAAATGGATATAGGATACTTTCTTATCCGTTTCTAGGGACGTGACATTAATATGGTTTGAAAATTGTCAAATTTATTACTTGTCAGTTTGCCGGAGTCACCAGCTTAAATAAAGCCATAATACGTTTTTTTAAATATTAGTCTTAATCCTCGAAAAATGCTTCTCAATTTGAAAACAGCGATAATCCCGGTATTATCTATTAAGCTAATTAGGCGAGTACATCTGGTTCAAGCGGTCGGTACCCGTTCACAGTAATGGTCCATGCGACCAGCGCTTTGTCATTTGACCCGCACATTATGTGGGTAGCCATTTTCTGGGCAATGCTTTCAGAGGATATGGGCTGGGTTGTGGTACAAGGTATGGGGAGAAGCAGGTTAACCCTTTATCGGGTGATTTTGACAATATTATTAAGACAGTTATTAATTTTGGTTGGAATATTAATCCATGGATATCATGAAGAAGTCATGGAGTTTAACATAAATGTGATTAAATAGCCTTAAGGTTTATTTAATTACGTACATTTTTAGTGCAAAAAAAGGTTACCAAATAAAATGTGGCGACACATTGCTGACTTAAAAAATGTAAGAAAATAATATTGTTTTCACCAATTATTAAAATAAGCACACTTGATCAATCAGACAACATTATGAAACTTGGATATGCTATCAGCAAACACTGATATGCACGGAAGTTTTGCTCTTATCATCCAGAGTATGGCGAAAATTGTTTTCTCATCTGTCTTTAGTATGAATAATTAAGATTATTAAAAATAGAAAAAAAAAACAGTGTTTGTGATGGTCTATTCGCACAAATTATAGCGATGAAACAAACCGAATGACAGCTTCCACTTCACATCACAAGTATATGATGTGAAGTCTGTCTGTGTTGCTGTTGTAGGCTGAAGGAGGAAAGCAAAGGACCTATGGCTAGCAGTGGACTCAAAGGCTGAAGAATAATTAGGAGTATGAACTTTTGAGACGTAATCAATGTTATGAATTATGATCGTTTTAGATTTATTTTGGAAAATAATCCACATTATAATTGATGAAATTAGTAAATTGTTGACTCCGGACTTGATTATATGGTAGCTTCATTTGCCATTCATAAGTATTCTGTAAGGACCTAAACTGAATAAAATTTATGATTTTCATATGCTAAAATAGCAAACGCTATCGCTCGTCCCTTATAACCTGCAACTTGAACGTGATGACATTTGATGAGGTGAAGCTATAGGCACAACACACACCGGGCCAGACATCAATTTATTTTACGTATAACCGGGGTTAACTGACTTGATAGATGTAACGACGCCTGATGGTACACGTTGCTTAGACAAGGAGTTATTGTTACGTCGAGATCTTAATTTCGTAAAGTAGTGTCAAACCCAATATGGCTTCATATTTATTTCTTTGATTAGGAACTCACGCTTTAGAAGTGTCTATTTATGATGAAAGTAATATAAAAAAAGAAACTTAGAAGATACTGATGACCCATTTGGTGTAGCGGTTGAGACGTCGGCTACAGCATCAAAGGTTCGATCCCCGGGCAGTACAAAAATGTGTGTTATAATGTCTGTTGTATTCTGGTCTGGGTACACACTGGCCACAACGCCATCTTGTATTATGGGTACTAAACAACTGATAACCATACTTAAATATTTATTTTTGTAATACATAATTTTGTTTATAATAGCATATACATTAATACATAGAAAATACCCAGAGTCTAGACTAATACAAACAGACATGTTCATGCTCACAAATGTTTGTACAACCATTACACCAAATAGGTCGTCCATACCTAAAAACTTCTGATAATCCACTACTAGACTTAAGCCTTAATCCCATTACGTGAAGTCATAACTTCCATATATAGCGTGGCCGACTAGATTGGAGTATGAACCTTTTAAGCAAGTCTTAGGTAAGAACTCTTCTACCCGTTTCCTTCTTTGTGTTTTGTCCCTTAGTGTGACAATTTTATTCTGATATCTATCAGGGGGTAGACTCGATACCGAGTCGTCTAGGTAGGTACCACCGCAATGCCAGATATCGTCCCGTGAAAACAAAGAGTGTTAATGCACTTTTGCGTTTCGGGATAAGGGCACGGCAGCTAGTGAAGATTACCAGGTATAAGAGACGTACCATACAGATGTTACGTCTCTTATACCCGGTAATTTTCACAACCAGTGTCTCGTGGTGACAGCGTAGTCCTGACTTATTGGTCTCCTTCAATGCTGCTATTCATGGTCAGGCTTATCAGTTACCATCCGCTATGTCATGGTCAGGCGTATCACTTACTATCAAGTTAACGTCAAGACAGTCTTGTACACATTTTTTTTATTGTAATTTGATTATTGGTCCATGTAATATTGACTGAAATAAATGAATTATTAAAATATTATTATTGTTATAAAAATCTTCATAACCTGTGTGGTTATGAAGATTTTTACAGCAAAATCCGGGTCGCGCAATCGAACTCTGTGTCCACAGATCATGGAGGTAGTTAAATGACATACCGTGCAATAGTCACTGTAGCCGAAATCGGCATAGAAATAATATAATAAATGACATATCATTAAACCCATTTATTAAGTATAAGGTTCATATTATCTATTACTATATCAACCAGTGACGGATTGACCATATTGCGAGAGTAGCAATTGCTACGGGCCCCACGGAATGAGGGGCCCGTAATAAAAAAATATATTAAAAGAAGCGAAAAATATTTTGCACGCCTTATGCATGAATCATAGTTCAGGCTTCATCAGGTACTGCCAAAATATCTAAAACTTTGTTACTTCACGGCAAATCCTACACATAAACATTTTTAAATAATTAAACTTAAGACTGAAATTAATATACCTACCTACCTACAGTTGCAATAAATGGTTATTTAGTACCCATAATACAGACTTCCCGCTTAACTTGGGGCTAAACGGCGCTGAGTGAAAAAAAAGTTATTTAATTGATTTGATAAATATATATTTTTATGAAGTAAATGTTTATTTATAATAGATTTATTTCGAAGAGCATACGAAACATTTCTGACCCTTCAAACGGCTAGATTATACCCTAATCTAGGGATACTGATACAAAATCAAGGTCTCCTATACAGATTAAATACTATTGTCATGTGTTGTATGATATTGTGCATGGTTGCTTTCGTCTACCGCTTCAATCGCCTAACATTTTAGTTTTCTTTTATATAATTTGCTCTGCTCGAAGAAATCTCTTTTTAGAGATAAGCCTACCTGTACTTATTGTTCCTTTTTGTTACTTTAAGTTGTCAACCTTTGTACGAAATAAATAAATAAAAAAATAACAGTATTTGCTACGAGCCCCGCGCTGTTAATCCGGCACTGATGCCAACAATGACAAACATTATTATAATAAATACCAGCTAATTTTATAAACAATTCTAGATCATAATCAAAACATATGATTAAATCTTAAACTAGCTTATTATAGTAATGACATACAAAATCTGTACCTATTAAGTTTGAAATTGCGTTGTCATTCTTATTATTTGCCATATTATTTGAATGGCAGCCAATTTAGTGGCTACTAACGGTTATAGAGTGTCGTCGGCTCTTATGTTGACGGTTGCCTTTCAATCTGGAGGGTGCAGGTTCAAATCCCGCCACGTACCAACGTCTTTCCGAATTTTCAAAACTGTACGTTGATCCGATGATCTAAGGGTAAAGGAAAAAATCGTGAGAAAACCTGCGCAGGCCTGCGAAAAAATTCGAAGGTTGTCCCATTCTGGCCAATCCGCACTGGGCCCGCATGCTCAATTAAGGCCTATATACCCTTTATGGGTAAGCCCCGGTGCTCTTTACGGTGCCCCTTCAATCCAAATAAATAGTTTTAAACATTCATTATTATTTTAATCTCAAAGTTTTCCACATAGCTAACCCATAACTTGTTAAAACAACACCAAGGAATGAAGGCCATTTGCCAGTAAAATACTTGAAACTGACCGGAATTTATACAATTTTGCGTAACGATTAGTACGTTTGTAGTTTTTGCTTAGTCGTTATCAAATGATTTAGCAGTTCCATTCATTATTAGTCAAAAGTCTTTATTCGATTCTTAATTCAGTTTTTGTTTTGTGTAATGTTATTGATGTGTTATAAAATAAGTTTCAATAAATACAAAAAGTAAGCATGTCTTTTAAAACAAAATACTAACAGCATGCAGAAGCCGGCTAATTTTTTATTATAGCCTGCTCATCATTTGCTTTTTTTGTATGGATAGTGCGGTAATTTGATGTTAAATTGTTGTTGTTGTTTGGCACTACAAGGTTCTCCCTTTAATTGGACCGAGGATAATGACAATGGATATTTATTTTTATATGAAATTAAAATCAAATATTCATTCATTCACGTTATTATAAAAATTATAACTTTAATAGTACTAACCATAGTTAAATAAGTCAATTTTGTAACTAACACATATGGATGTTAATCTAAAATAAATGATTATTAATTATTATTAACATATCCAAGCATTGAATTCACGTAAACTATCGTATGATATGTCTTAAATATTAAGCCCGATTTTGCATTATTTATAAGGAAACAAGAACTCCTTAAATCCGTTTCTAAGGATTTCAAAGTTACTAAGCCACCTTAGTAATTCATAACTGTCGAGATAGAAAACAATGTGTTTTATTGTGGGAATCTAAACTCATGCTTAAGCCTTGAGTTAAGGCTTTCAAAGTTGTGAATAATAAAATGAATAAACCTTTAATTTTGACGATCCATTTGGTGTAGCGGGTGAGACGTCAACTGCAACACCAAGGCTTCCGGGTTTGATCCCTGGGCAGTACAAACATTTGTGTGCATGAACATGACTGTTTGTCTGGTCTGGGTAATGTACAAAATGTATGTATTTACAAAAAAAAATATAAAAGAATGTTTATCCGTTGTTAGTACACATAGTACAGGCTTCACGCTTAACTTGGGGCTAGATGGCGCTGTGTGAATGTAAGTGGATATTTATTTATTTAAAAAAATAAATAAATATAAGTATGTTTATCCGTTGTTAGGTACCATATTCAAGGCTAAGGCTTAGTTTGGGGCTAGATGGCGCTGTGTGAATGTCAGTATAATTATTTATATATTCCCAGAGCTGTTGTCATTTATTTTGAATAAAATGTTCAAATTTCGTTTACACAAGTGTAAGTTGAAAATATACATTTGCACTTGTCAATACGATGTCGTCACTTAACTGTTACACACTTTTCGGTTCATTAGTTTACCTCTCTTTGTAAATATTTAATACTAGCTTTTGCCCACGACTTCGCTCGCATAAAATTCGATGTAACACGGTTCCCCTTTGTGATTTTGAAAACAATATTATTTTGACGCATAGCATCATCTACAGAATAAATGATATTATCCGTCTTGCCAGTGATTTTAACCTTTAAAATGCGAATAGTCCCAAATACAATTTTATGCCTCTTTAAAGCATTTGGAGGCCGATTTCGGAAAAAAAATCCTGTGATTTTTTCGATAATGGCAAATAATCTGGACAAATGTAGCCTATGTCTGTTTCAGGTTACCATCTATCACTATACCCAATTTCATCAAAATCCGTTTTAAATTTAAATACAATTTCTTAGTTATGAACTTACGCGACTTTTTCAATACGACACCTTAATAAATTATATTTAAAATTCTTGTATCATATTAATGTATCAATAATATATAACAATACTTTAGTTGATAGTGAATATATTCCATGGCTTCTATATTTACGTCCGTTGAACAATTTGCACAGTGCGGAATTTATTCGTATTCAATTAAATATTTGTGTTCAGTAACACGCAAGATTGAATGTTTTCAACATGTTGTGGTGTGTGATTTTTCAAGTATTTATTTTTGTATCCATAAGTAATCTTGAAGCTGCGAGAATTTTGGCAGTTTTTCCAACGCCGTCCATAAGTCACCAGATTGTATTTCGGCCTCTCGTTTCTGAATTGGTCAAACGAGGTCATCTTGGTCATCAGGTTCTTGTGATTACTACAGATCCTGCTTTTCGTAAAGATCAAGCGTCAAACAACTTAACAGAAATTGACGTGCATGATATCTTATATATATATATATATATATATATATATATATATATATATATATAATATATATATATATATATTATATATATATATATATATATATATATATATATATATATATATCGCAAATGTATATTCATCGCTCGTATAATACTGACCCATATTTTGAAAAACAAACGACACAACGATTTAAAGAAGGAAAACTCAATTAAAAATTTTTTTTAGCTATTAATACCTTGCAGCATCTTTGTCATCATCATAACCAGGGGTCTACCCGTAAATAGTGAATAGGCCTTAGTAATTCAAGCGGACACAGTGTGGATTAGCCGACTTCACACACAAATTTTAAATCCCTTCGTAGATGTGCGCAGGTTTCCTCACGATGTTTTGCTTCACCGTAAGAGCATCGGATAAAGGTACATACAACTTCAAAAATTAGTAAATACTTATGTATGTGGCGGGATTTTAACAAGTACCCTCCAGATAAGAAGGCAATAGTCCACATCAATGAGCCGTCTACGCTTCTTTAGTCGATTTTTACACACACTTTTAAAATTCGACTGAATATTATCATTTTTTATTATAAATCTGCGCATTTGTAAAATACTAAACAAGCATTTGCATTATGGTAGTTAATTCCTAATTTTTCATTAGAAATACTTCATATTTCTAAAAATCCATACTTGAAAAAATATTTCTTAATACCTGTCCTGCAACTCTTGCTATCTTTTATTCTTAGATACTTTCTTTATTTGGACATTGCAGACTGTATCACCTGACTTAAGCAGGCGGAAGAAACCGCCGAAGAAGTAGTTATCAGATTCTAATGATTGATAAACAGACAATAATTTAACAACGCATAGATATTAGTTTAGTTAGCATTTCGCTCAACCGTTCCGTATAGTCTAAGATTCAATTGTAAGGCACAAACTATGTAATTAAATTCGAAACTTGAGCTATACAACTACAATGTCGCAGGCATTCGGACGGCTTCACGAATGGCGTAATCTACATTAAGTTACGGAACTAACTTTAGATGCACCAGCTGAAGACTGTTCAGAAGCTACATGAAATAGAGGGAATGACAATCTTAATGGTTCTACAGTTAAGTGCTAAGCAAAAGTAAGGAAAACAACGAGTAATACGCTTAAAAAGCTAACTGCCGACGTCTTTTGCTAGGATTTATAAGTACTTCTAATGTTACGGATTGACGTAAATACTTTTGTACTCTAAGCACTATCCGTGTTTTAAAAGAGCACTAGCGATGACATCCGTACAGGGTACAGACGTTTCCAATCAAGATGATTGAAAGATCTACATCATGGTGATGATAAATGTTCTCAATGGATTCAACTCTACGAATCGGTGGTAGATTTAAACGAAGATTTAACTGACGAAATTTCTGAGTTCGAGTTTTAATTTTGACGATACAAGTACATGTTTTTTGTAACCATAGTTTCCATCTACACATGTAACATTATGTCTCTGAAACGTAATATATAATTTAATACATAGTACGAAATCTCACATGGATAATGGCTACTCAGCCAAGCGAGAATCGTGCTCGACGGTATATTAAATGTAGTCATGTACCATTATCCTACCATTAAAATAATATGAGACGAAATTGTGCGAACCAATAATGCAATCATAATTTAAATTATGGCGTTATACTGTAGCAGAACTGATATTCAGGCGGATCCTTTAAACGAATAAAGTTATTGCTATATAGGATCCCTTCATTGCAATCCAATAATCATATTAAGTATATACACATTTATATACTGTTTCTGTAATATCTCATATAAATCTTGTGTTATATTAATTTATGGTTAAAGAATCTTCTATTGTCCTTCCGCGGTAGCCTTCAAGAGTGGATATTTGTAACAAGAACGTTGAAGTTAACAAATATTTTTTACAAATAACTGAATTGACATAAGTTGAATCTAGAAAGCTCTCTCTCTAGATTAAATAATTTATATCAACAATAAATAACGATACTTGTAAAAATAAAGTGATGCATGACTGAATAAACGTTTATTTTTTAATTAACTTTTGTTTTAGTGCAGTGTTTATTTCATGGCATTAATTCACTATAAATACCAAAGATAACCAAAATGTTAATCAAACTGTTTCTTTTAGGAGCTAAAGTCCTATTTGGACGGATCCAAGAACGGCGTCATTTACGTTAGTTTTGGCACAAATATAGACCCCACGCAGCTCCCTTCGGAGAAAATACAGATTCTTGTGAAAGTTCTCTCGAAACTTCCATATAATGTTCTCTGGAAATGGAATGGGGACGAACTGCCGGGAAAAACGGCAAATATAAATATATCCAAATGGTTCCCGCAATCTGATCTGTTGAGTAAGTATTTAGATGATACGGTAAACATCTTATACAAATAAGAATACTCTAATAGGCATAACATTGACATAATTTATGTAGTCTGTTGATAGAAATATTATAATTAAACAAATATGTACATACCAGTGGGACGTCTAATTATATTAACTTATCATTTAGCTTCTATGAAACATACATTGAAAGTTCTCTAGGTAACTTGGAGCACCGACTTAATTGTCAATATTAATAGGATCTTGTAAGATATCTGGTAGATAACTAGTGGCAGGAATATCGTAATTATTTTCTTTTCAATGGTAACAAGAGTTTCAATCAGAAGAAGACTGAATTTAAGATTTATTATCTTCTTTGGTTGTTATTGTTTTAAATTGAAGTTCTTAATAAACTCATTTACCGATAATTTGATAGTCCAAACCGAATCGTCCAAAAACTTATAAACTAAGATCTGGTTGTTCCTAGCAAAATATTTGCCTTTGCATTACCATGGTCGCGCTATTGCAACCGATTTTTGTTTCTAAATTACTCATAAGTTCCGTTAAGTACTGCGTTTTTGATGAGTTTCTTATAACTTTTGTATTACAGTGCACCCAAAGATAAAGTTGTTCATTACCCAAGGAGGCCTCCAGTCAACCGATGAGGCCATAACTGCTGGTGTTCCACTAATAGGAATACCTATTTTAGGAGACCAGTGGTACAACGTAGAACAATACAGGCGCAATGGAATTGGCCTAAGGCTCGATATGGACACACTTACAGAAAATAAGTTAAAGAAAGCCGTGGAAACTGTTATTAATGATAAAAGGTTAATTAAGTATTCATTTTATTACATTACAGACGCTTTTTTTTTATTTGAACCAGAAAGAAGAACATAATTATTGCTATTTACTTTTAAAAACAAGTATGAAAAATTATTAGCCGTAATAGGTAAATGAAAACCTATATATAACCTCTGATTAACAAAATCGATAGCAACGTGACTGAATTTTACTATAATATATTATTAGAAACATATAGAACTTATGACAAATATGATAGTAGAACTAAGAATTATAAAATACTTAGTGAAAATCTTTTATTGGTTGGTAATCGAGTTAGATCAATTACCAACAATACAATAAATACTCGACGTCTCTCGGTCGTTGATCGAAACCTTGAGACATCGAGAATTTTTCAGAACACGTTTTCTTGTAATCTTCAAAATGGTTTAGAAAATAACTTAAAAACATCTGACGGTCACATAAGTGAATTTCTGTAAATAATATCCTTTTTTAAGCATAATAAGTAACATTGGGTCATAGCAAAAGACAGATCCTGATAGGCCATAAATGTAAATATAGTAAATGGTTAAATATAAAAACACATAACTATACGACAGGGAATATCATTACGATAATCGATAATAATAATAATCACAATATTGGTATTCGATGAAATATGGTATTACCCATCAACGCTGAACTGCGGTCGTCACCCGAGACAACAGATGATAGGTCTCTTACATCCGGTAATTTTACTAAAGTACTGTTATTTGTTTCAGTTATCGTCACAATATTTTGCATCTGCGAGATCTCATGCCAGATCGTCCTCAATCAAGTCTCAATCTTGCAATCTGGTGGATCGAATATGTACTAAAACATGGCGGAGCAAAACACCTCCGGACTCTTGCTGCTGATGTATCTTGGTCAGCATATCTGGAATTGGAGCTAGTCTTTTCTTTATTTTTCATAGCGATTTCATTTTTAGCTGTTTGTTTTTGGACTCTTTGTTATATTGGAAAATCTTTTTATAGATGACAATAAAGTAAAGTAAATCATACTTGTAGCATTAAGTAAGGCCTATTTTCACTGTGATTGGATTTGCAATGTGTTGGAGTGAATATTCTGTAATTTTTATTGTTATAGCAGACATAGGAAGGAAAAAATAACAATTATAATATTATCATCATTATTTTGCAATCATGCAAAAGATTTCTGCTTCAAAGTAATCTTGAGATTATTTTCTTAAATATTTTTATTTTGTTTCGTAACCTTAATTTCATCATCATCATCAGCAGTTTATTATGACGCACCCGTCGACGATCGTTGGGCACGATCATTGGATAAACCTACCTACATATAATTTCGGAAATCTAAATATATTGGTACGCAGTGGGATTTGAACCAGTACCCACCAGATCGGAAAGCAACAGTGGACACCAATAAGCCAACAACGCTCTAAATTTAATTCATAGAAATTTATAGACACACATAAATATAGTAAAATAAGTATACAAACCCAAACAAGAGTAACAAAGGTTTTCGTTCGTCGAAATTTAAAATATTCCATTCCTACATGAAAATCAGAATTTCTTTACACGTTCTATAAATACTGAAACAGGCTGTAACTAAAGTATGCTTACCATATTGAATTTGTTTTAGATTTAATAAGCAGAAAATTATTGTTTATTTTAGAGTTATAATCATCCCTGTAATACAATATTGGATATTGGCTTAATAATGTTTGAAAAGTAAATACATTAGCCTCGTGGATTACATTTCAATACGCCGATAGTGCTAAATTTTATTTATGGGTTTACATTTTGAGAGCATGATACACTATGTTTAATATATAATGTATTCAATGTACATGAATTATCAATAAAATACAGTAAAATACAGTTGATAAAAAACATAATTAAATAGACCTGCTTACATACTTGTAGGAGATAAACGCGCATACAAATCTCTTGGTAACCAATTACACACTTGAATTTCTGTAAGAAAAGAAGTCTAATAAATGCCAAACATTTTACTGAGTTTTTGGCATACAATACTGTAAAAGAGAATATAAGTAGGTACAAACAATGGCACACATCTTTTACAACATCTTTTACATCGCAACAATTACACCAAATGGTGGAAACTCACAACACACAACACATGAATCTATAGACAACGCGCGTGCTATTTTCAGCGGATAATATGACAAAAACCACTACCAATCAACGGATCATGTTTCCTTATACTTTAGTCATAACTATAGTCATAAATGTTAAATAGTTTATAGAAAAACTACGCAAAACATGATCAAAGTCAAATAACCAACTCAATCAAAACTTGAATGACAGACAATCTCATATACTATATTAAACAATATGTACTACTAATTAAGTTCTCTTATCACAAGTATGTATTGTTGTACAGGAAACTCTTTACAAGTGATATTTTCGAATGATATGTAATTACGTGTTGTTTATAAAAAATCTTGACAAGAACATTTTTGTTCGTCATAACTCATTGCTAAATGTGTAATAGTGGTTGTGTCTTTCAAATATGGAATGATTTTGTGAATATATTGCAAACAAATCGTACAATCATGCTGCAAATTACGAAACTTATTTTAGTGGTCATATACACAAGTGCAAGAGGAAATGAAGCAGCGAAAATTCTTGCGGTGTTCCCCACACCATCTATAAGCCACCAAGTCGTCTTCAGACCTCTTGTGCAAGAACTGGCAAAACATGGACATCAAGTAGTAGTAATAACAACAGATCCCGCTTTCCCAAAAGAAAAAACTCCAGCCAATATCACTGAAGTGGACATGCATGATATGTCTTATGAGCTATGGCGAGAAACTTTTATAAAAAAATCCACAGGTAAAGCTAACGATTTGATTGATCAACTTAAAACGGGGTTTTCGATGGTCGGAAAAATATTTGGAGAACAATTGAAAACGGATGAGTTTAAGAAAATTTTGAAGGGGAACGATTTCGATTTGTTAATTTTGGAAGCGTTAGCAAGGCCAGGATTGTCATTGACTCATGTTTTAAAAGTGCCAGCAATTCTTGTGAGTTCAATGGGAGCTGTTCAGGGAAATTATGCTGATATGGGTGCCCCTGAACATCCGATACTATACCCTCACATGTTTAGGCAGAATATAATAAATTTAACTATGTGGGACAAAATCACAGAACTATACAGCCACTATTCTATGAAGGTAATGCATGATTCGTTGCTAGAATCCGAAAATGAGATGATCAGATCAATATTTGGGGCTGATTTTCCGTGTCTTTCGCAACTCAGCAATAATGTTGAGTTGTTATTTTTAAATGTTCACCCAATGTGGGATAGTAACCGTCCCGTGCCGCCAGGAGTTATATTTATGGGAGGTCTTCATCAAAATCCTGCTGAAGATTTACCTAAGGTATGTAGCGCCAATAAAGTATTTCTGGAGGTTCCTCATTATCATCATCAGCTCATTATACGTCCCCATCGAAGGGGACAAGCCTACCCGTAACGTATAGACCTTAGCCGTCCATGCGGGCCCTGTGCGGATTGGCTGCCTTCATGCACAATCTTTGAATTGAATTGCTTAGTAGGCAATCGCTGGTTTCCTTACGTTATTTTTTTTTTTCGCCGTAAGAACGCCGGATAAAAGTACATATAATTTTGAAAATTCGAAAATAAATTGGTACGTGGCGAAATTGAACCTAAACCCTCTATGTCGGAAGGCTGTTGCCTTCATGTGATGCGTGCTGCTGTTCACATTTATTTAAATTAATAATCTATCATTTCAAATACAACCCAAGAATGTGTGCATTTGTTGGTCAATTCGTAGGTATGTTAGGCTCTTCACCGTGAATTTTTTGGACAAAGATTTTTATATTATTAAATGTATATATTTTTTATATTGTTTAGATTTTTATCAAAGTATAATATTTTTATTCTTAAATAAAATATATATTTTTTATGGTCAGGACATCAAAGCTTATTTGGACAATTCAAAAAATGGCGTCATATATGTAAGTTTTGGAACAAATGTGAACCCATCACAGCTGCCAGCGGAGAAAATGAACATCATGGTAAGGGTGCTCTCGAAACTTCCATTCGACGTGCTTTGGAAATGGGATAAGGATGTGATGCCTGGTAAATCGGAAAATATACGAATCTCCAAATGGTTACCACAATCAGACCTATTGAGTAAGTAGCTTAAAATGCATGATTAAATGTAGTAATAACGACGTATAGGTTAAAGTGCAACTATTTTATTAGCACTAAGACCTACTTTTGTTCAATCTAAATCAAATGATGAAAAAAATTGATGAAAATTATATGATGAGATGAGATACCGGTGTTCAGCTGTGCACTTTATTTATATTTTTATTCGTGTTCATTTTTTTTATAACGTCATTATCATATGGTTGTATTTAATACAACTTACAACATGTACAATCTTGTAAAAATATTGAGGAATCACTGATATGGGAAATACAGTTTTTACTAGTTTCCATGTCAGGGACTCACCCTTTGAATCAGCATTATAATATATATAACCCCGAACCATGTATTGCATACCGCTTGTAAAGATATCACTGTTGGGTTATGAATAAATGATTTATTATTATTATTTATTATTACTTTGTATAACTGAAGAAGTATTAAGACTAACAAATACTTATCCAACCTAACCCTAAAATAGAAGAAACTCGACAATAACTATGGAAACTTAATAAAGTAAAAACAGTAATTAAGATTAAACAAATTTTGATGCAAAAGCAGACTTCTCAATCTCAACACCATTTCCACCAATATTTTGTGATAAAAAGTTAGCAACTAAACTGTAAGCCTAGCTAATAGTAAATACAAGTGTCTATAAAACTATTAACAAAATACATGCGTACTTACAGACGTGTTGTACCTAGGAACCATAAATAAGTGGAGAGATGACTAAAATAACAACTGCACTGCATATCTTCATTCTTTTTCCTTAACGTATTTAATAGTGGGTGAGAAAGAGACATGTTACGAGTCGTTTCATTGTCTGGTATGTTGTCACAACTTGATTTGATTGATAAATTTGCTAGTGAAAGAATGAATTATTATATTTATCGATAGTTATGGTACTGAAATATTGATAATGAGCTAGAGCGAAGGTACTAAATATTTGCTTTCGACATGGAGGTCGTGGGTTGAATTCTCACGGGATACTATTATGTAAACTTTGATGGCGTCCTTCTCGAGGTTGTGCAAGAATATGTTCCTTAGACCAAACATTCCAACTTAGCCGTAAAAAACTTCGTGAGGAAGCTAGGAGCACTTCAACTTGCTGATCCGGCGGGCTATGTCGGTAACTTTAGTTCTCTTACGGATTAAATCATTTCTAATCTCATCCCTAAGAGAGACCCCGAGTATAGCTCGCTCCATTGCGAGTTGAGTGACTTTGAACTTGTGAACCAATCCCACAGTCAGTGTCCATTTTTCAGCTGCGTATATTAGTACGGGTAGACGCATTGCTCAAGACTTTTGTCATTAATACCCCACACGATGGGAACGATGAAAAAAAATTTAATGTTTCGTTCAATGTATGGAGAGCCCAAAATGTATATATTTTTTTTCAAGTTTCTTGTCAAAACCTTACAGCATCATCGAACCCAAGCGAGCCACGCGCCGCATGTCTGCGCAACACGTCTGCACGCCGAGCCTCACAGCCGCCGAAAAGAGCAACAAAGCAAACATTTTTACGAACTTACTACTGCTGTTGGCTGCAGATGGCCTTATCAGCTCACCGGGCAATTGGCGAGCGCAGATAGATCTCAGCCTAAGCTACAAAGGTCAATTATATTTATTCACCGCGTACTACTTTGAAGAAGCAGGTAGTTTGAAATGAACTCTTGTGTAGTTCGCGATGAACTAAAATAGATGCTACAACGCGTCGAAGAAAGTAAAATAAATTGTACGTACTCTATTCTTATGTCCTTCTAATTCAAAAGATCCTTTGGGGTACAGCAAATGGAACATTTTGAATGTTTATTTGTTCGGAAGTCTGAAAAAGTTGTTTTTACAAAGTTGGTGCTACTTTTATAAAATTAATACTGAATAGAAGTAAAAAGTGAGCAAATTGTACAATTGTACATACATCCGTCGCTTGTCCTTCTAATACACGAAGATATCTTTTGGGGCATAGCAGATGGAATACATTGAATGATGTCCATGTTCAGAAGTCTGAAATTTATTTTTACATAATTTATGAGGTTAGGTTAGGTCAGGTAAAATATTGTGCAAATTGTACATACTTTTGCACTATTTCCTTGCCATTTGTACAACAGATGCTCCACTGTGAATGTATCCTCGATCTGAACTCTGAAATTATTTATACATTGGAAAGGTTTCGTTTTTGTGTTGATTATATTAATAGGCAGATAATTACAATTGGTTCAGCTTCGGACAAATTTTCCAGTCAGGTCTCCCGACTCGTCTTATCCATTCTTGTTTCATATTTTCATTCTTTGGGAACTGTAATATTATAATAACCTTAAATATATCTGCTGATGTTGCTTCGCGGAAAGCCTAACTCAAATATCGATATGTAAAAGCCACATCACTAGTTGAAATGTTTACCTAGAAAATTTAATTGAGATTTTTTGAGAAAAAGTAGACAAATACTGTTTTGCTTTTATTTGAAAGTACAACTATAAGTAAGAAACATTTATATCATAGTTAACACACATTTCCTGATTTATTTAATATAAATTTAATCAAAAACTCACGAATGAAAGTTAATCTTTCACCACTGCTTTCTTCCTTCCTTGAATGTGAAAAACAACCGTCAATAACACAAGACATGTTTTTATAATCTAAAACACTTCAATAAGAACAAGTTTAGTATAGATAAATCACTATCTGAGCCAATCTGAGTGCAAATTACACAGAAAATATTTTTCTATAATCAGGAGCCGCCAAACCACTGACAGTACTATAATCCGGCCATGTGAGCAAGTGTCAAACTGTTTTAACAATCTTTAAACAATGTACGTCAAAATGAGATTTTGAATTTCGTAGTATGTGAATGAGTCCAAATGACATAACAGAGTGACGACCTGCTAATTATGAGAACAATGATCAGTTTGCTGTCTCATTTCGCCTACGCAAATCGTGTAGGATAGAGCATCAGTATAAGTTTTTAATCGCTATTTTAACCCGGATTCATATGCTGTAGTTCTAATTCTATGTGTGTGTACAATATAAAAAAATTGACACAACGCCGTTGTTGTGGTCTTGTAATTGAAACTTCCAAATTTTATAATGATGAACAAATGCTATAAAGATTAAAACACGAAATTAAATTTTGATAGTCTGTGACATATTTGCCGAATATTAAATGGTAAAATGATATTTAATGAAATGTTATGAACACTTAAAGCTCAATGAGCTCATTCAATGAGCTTTGCAATGACAAAGTTCATTCAAATGAATTATTGAAAAGTCAATTTAATGTAAATACCATTTATCCATGCGGTTTTCAATAAATTTATCACTATATTAGGACTACTGACATTACAATAAAACATTTTACTGAACATATTTCATGAAAGGTCATCATTTCGTTCACCCTAGATATACTATTATCGTCCAATTAGGTATAGAGTTTGCACAACTATAAGGCATGCGAGTATCGAGCCCTGTAACGCACTTTACTTGTCACTTTACGATGTTAAATTTTATGAATAAAGTTGCAAACTGGTCACTTCAAAGTTTTAAGTTTACAAGTTATTAACTGGAACTACAGATAATTTATCAGCATATACCACGATTTTTGCCACGCAGAAAGTTATGTATCTAACTGTCCAGCATTGTAAGAAATATTTTTACATAACTTTTGTATGTTGAAGGAGGTCAAGGTTAACAGTTGGTAATCAGGTTATCTTTGATAGAAATCTAGAAAATGTTCTTTGTCATTTTTTTACAGAACATCCTAAAGTGAAGCTATTTGTCACACAATGTGGTCTACAGTCTACCGATGAGGCTATAACTGCCGGAGTGCCTCTTATAGGTATACCGATATTAGCTGATCAGTGGTACAATGTGGAACAGTACAGACGTCATGGAATCGGTCTGAGAATTGACTTGGAAACAATGACAGAGGAACAGTTTGAGCATGCTGTTAAAACTGTTACTGGAGACGAAAGGTATGATAGTTTTATTTCACAAATATGTCTCTCTCTTTAGAATAGCAACCAAGTTTCAAAGTCAGTTTCTGATTTTGCTTAGTTATAAATAATCATATATCATCATTATCAGCTCATTAACGTCTCAAACAAGGGGCGCGAGCCTACCCTAAGGGTGTAAAAGCCATAGTCGTTCACGCATGCCCAGTGCGTATTGACCAAATCCTATACTAATGATTAATAATTCACACACTTTCCTATAATATTTTTGCATGTACTCTTGCTGTCTATAATAAAAAACAATGTTTCATAAATTATAAAAACGTACATAAATTATATATGTTAAAGCCGGGATAAACATAAGTAATAATACTTGATAGTGGCACTCCACTTACCCTTCGAGTCTGTTCATTTTATTTGCTCTTACATTCTAATTTTAACTTTCTAGCTATCGCCGAAATATTCAAAGATTGAGAGAAGTTATGCGAGACGAACCCCAGACTCCGCTAGAAAGAGCAGTATGGTGGACGGAATACCTGCTAAGACACGGAAACGTAAAACATCTAAGATCACCAGCAGCTAACATTACCTGGGCGGAATATTTAGAACTGGAGTTGATTCTAGTATTGCTGGCAGCATTTGTAACAGTTTTGATTCTTAGCTCATTGATTTTGTTTTGTATAGCAAGATTTGTTTACAGGAAGTATTTTGTCGTGCACAAATTGAAACGTAGCTAATTTGCCTTACACAATTGTACGTATACATCCATCTATCTAAGACGATTAAAGAATTAAAGGATCTAATTAACTTATTAACTAAAGAGGATTTGTCAACTAGCCCCCTGTACTCTTCAATCTACAGTTTTCACTTACGAGCATACATCTCCACATTTTGTTTGCACTAGATATAAGATACCAGGTAGGTACTACGCTTTCCTCATGCCCTGCAAGTTGTCGAATTATGAAGTTAAAGGATGGCCTACGCTATAATATTTTCCAAGCCGCAATCTTCGCTTAACACCTCATCTTTTCTGTGTATTTTTTGTATATTGATCCGGCAAATTTAACTCTTTGAAGGCCAGGAACCCAGGCACAATATAAAATCAATTGTTTCTGACGCCATAAACATTGACGGTCATTGTCGCCATTGACATTGGTGGTCAAAGGGTTAACCAACAAAAACTCTCTTGAAGGATTAACCCTTTGAATACCAGAAACAATAGGTTTTCTATTGTGTCTGAATTCCAGGTTTTCATAGGGTTAAAGGCCAAGAGCGCTAATGTTTGGGACACATCTATAAGTTGTTTCAAAGTTTCTTGATAGCTCATGTAATAATTTAAATTGACGAATACCAACCAATAGCAGGCTGGAATTTGAAAAGGCTACAGCACCATGAATCACATCTTTACTGTTTGGCACCTTATAGAATTTGTATACATAAGTATACCAAAATACCAAAGAATGTAACTTGCCACTAGCAGGAGCAAAATATAACTTTGTAAGTTAAACCTATGTTTTTTATAGAGACTATGATTGTTAAGCAGCTATATCATTATTTTGTTATATCATCAACGTAAGATCGTTCAATGTATGGCAGGATGTATCAATTCCAAGTTTAGAAGCCAGGAATTTTAAGCTAGACCCCAATCCCTCATAGAAGAGGTACAAGATCGTAAAAACAAACAATATGGTTATATTAAAGTAAACAGCAAAACAACCCTAATATTAGTAAACAAGTAATTATTTTTGTACAACAAACAAGAAGCATTATTCTGTTAATTGCTTAATCTTCCAGTTAATTCATGTTATTATTTAGCTGCCTGAAATATGTTACGGAGCGAATGCATTAAACATTTCCATTTATTTCACTTATACAATGAACATTGGTCACATACATTTAGTGTATTAATTGAGTAGTCCGCAGGTTTTTAGGGTTCCGTAGCAAAAACAGAACCCTTATTTAGGTTTAGTTCAATCCCTGTACTGTGCAAAAATTGTGTACATACGTTAACATGGCATTTTTTTCTTAGTGTCATATTACTCGTATATTAAAACTCGTTACAATAACGATTCTGTTTCGAAATGAATGTATTTGCTAAAAATATGTACGGAATAGGTTTGTTTATTCGTTGTTTAGTGCTAAAAGTAGGGTAACAGTTGTTTAGTTCAATCTGCTTTCATTTTTTAATGAATTGGTATGGATTTTGACAGCAGTGAAATAATTAAACACTTGTTAACTTTAGTACTTTTTCTTCATACTGCTATGTAAAAAATAGACTTAACTAATAACTTCTCATCTGTGCAGGACAAGTTAGTAACTGATTCTTCATTGTCTCCTTTCTTCATTCGATACTCTAGCTTTTTTTTCTTGTTCTGCCACCGCATCGCACTGTAGCTCTCTGGGAAAGTTTTGCTATAACAAATACTGGAAAGTTCTCCCTTCGGTATTGAAATACTTAAAATCAGTACAATCATATAAACAAGCCAGTAGACATTGGACTCGTACATGCCGGAGGTAATCACACTTTAGCTTTAATGTAGCGAACACATCAAGAAAAAATATTGAAAAACAAAAAAAAACTATTGCGGATTATTCCGGGTCGTAATTTTTATTGATCGTTGTTAGTTTTCTTAGTCTAAATATTTAATATTAATGTGTTTAAATGAAATTTTATAGATATTTAATTGCTATTTTACCTGAAATATTCTTATTTTAAATTAAAAATTGACATAGAAAGGATATTCGAGACGTCAAAACACATTATGATTCAAAGAACACGGCACGTCTAACCTTCGCAACCTACTTTAGTACTCACAAAGTGGAGTACAAGTAATATACGCACGCGAAACTACATATTAAAATTATCACACAGTATTTTTGCCAATAGTAAACAAGTTTAATTTCATGCCAATATATAATAACGTATTTGTTTTCACAAATATGTAGTTCTATACTATAGATTATATCGATTAATGTCGAACGCTGCAAAAAATAATAAAAAAAAATTTTATGATGACAATTTATTTTTATGGAAGAATATACGAGCCGGAAACGACCCAGAAGAACTTACCTTGACCAAGTCAAGAAATTGGTCAAGTCCTTAATAAGGCTGGAGTCCCAAGTAAAAGGAATAAAAGAGCTTGTATGAAAATATTGATGGATGTGAATGAATCTAGACAAGCCTACCCCTCTGGGACCAAGGCGTGAGCTTTATTTATTTATTTTTGTTCATTTCAAGAGTTCACCAAAGCTACCGTATTTGGGTCTTTTCACAGGACCAAAGTATTTTTTTTATGTCATGAGTGAACAGGACAGTCAGTTCGATCACCTATGACAGATGCAGTGTTAAAGAAAATTGATAACAGAAGTGAATCATTGCTTGCCATCAACACTGCACTGCGCCCGTCACCCTGTTACGTCTCTTATTCCCTGTAATGTAACCAGCTGCGTCCTCATCCCGATACACAGAAGTACTGTTTACCTACCTACTACTACTGACAACTACTAGTACTAACGACCTATTTGGTGTTGCGTTTGAGAGATTGACTACAACACCAAGGGTTCCGGGTTCGATCCCCGGGCAGTACAAACATTTGTGTGCATGAACATGTCTGTTTGTAATGGTATGGGTGTTTTCTATGTATAATATGTATGTATTTATAAAAAAATATATATGTTTATCCGTTGTTTAATACCCATTACATAGGCATCACACTTAACTTGGGGCTAGATTGCGCTGTGTGAATGTCAGTGGATATTTATTTATTACCTACCTACCTAAATGACTCAGTACCGAGTCTAACAACTAGTGGATTGATTAAGGTTTGTTTGAGGCATACTTTACTGTCATAAAAACTACATTTTTCTACTGCTTTTTTTATTTACGTAATAAGTTTAGATTAATAAAACGCGCGATGCGGCATTCTCTCTTTCTCTCGCTTCAACCTATTGCAGTCCAATGCTGGACATAGGTCTCGATGCGCTATTGATGGAGAACAATAATTGCTGTCTATCACATGGATTTAGAATTAGCGCGCTAGTAATCTATGGTCTATGAGTTAATGGTCTTCTTCAATGCCGCTCTGTCATGGTCTAGCGTATCACCATCAGGTGAGCGCCCTGAACGTCCTGTACACTTAGTTACTTAGAAAAAAATATATTGTTAAGATAACACGTAATGGCTAGTTCGTGTGTATATTATTTTGTTTTTATAGGTTCTATTGTAACCTGCTTACTCAGACTGGCTCACTTGAAATCAATGTCAGCTTCCGATTATAAGGGTCACGGCATAAGCTGAGTGGGTCCGATTACTTTGGATTTCGTATGATCGTATTAGCGCTATTATTTGTTGAAAAATAATTCTATTCTTTCAATATTTGAAATATTTTTTTTATTTTGGGTAAAATTTCTTGGTCTTTCATTTTCCTTATACAGCCTTAGCAAATGATCTCTCGCAAGGGGAGATAGAGTCACCTCGGCCTCTCAGAAAAATGCCATGGAACAATGTGGCTGTATTTCTTCGACAGATGAGGTTACCAGAGGAAATTCGCTTTCCCTACCCTCACAATAGATAACGGGCTTCGGTGGCTCTTTGGTGTGAACTGTTGCCTTCTAATCCGGCGGGTATAGGTTCCAACCCCACTGCGTACCAATGTGTTTTCAAATTTACAAATTACATTTGCGTTTAGCTGACGCTCTTACGTTGAAGAAAAACATCGTTAGGAAACATACGCACACCTGCGAAGAGATACAAAGTTGTGGGTGAATAGGCAAATCCGCACTGGGCCCGCGTGGACGACTAAGACCTATACTCCCTTTATAGGTAGCCCTTGGTAAACGTAAAATGAACTGAGATGATGACGATCCTCACATTTTTAAGGTTTGCGACGCACTCTTTGCTTCTTCAGAGTTTGGAGTGTCTTCGCTAGCTTTATCATCTCTCTCTTTTCAACCCATCGCAGTCCACTGCTGGACATAGGTCTCCCCCAGTTTGCGCCAGATATCCCAGTCCTCCGCTTTTCTTATCCAGCGTCCTCGAGCGACCTTTTGCAAGTCATCTGTCCATCGGGCCGGATGGTGTCCTACGCTACGTTGTCAAGACACGGTCTCCACTCCAGAACTCGTTTGCTCTAATGACCATCGATTCTGCGACATACATGACCAGCCTACTGCATTATCACCTACCATGATATTATTCGTCTTTTATAATTCGTCTTCTTGTTTGTCTACTTACATGTGACAAAAAGCACCAGTCCATAGACTCGGAGGAGGCCCTTACGCTACTTGCTTCATATTTCAAATAAATAACGTAAACAAATACATTAATCTCTTACTAGTAAATAAAGGGACATTTACTATGGATTCTAACATTACCGAAGTATAAAGAGTGCAGATTGAAATCTTTCTCGTCGGAAATCAATGGCAAATATTTGAAGTGAATACAATCGACAGTGGGCGGGGTTTCAGTCCATTCAGACGTGAATGCCTATATACTCATGTTTTATTTACATTTACTGAAAACTGATAGTGTACTTCAAGTTTAAAATAGTCGTTTCTTTTAAATTTAAAGCCTAATGGCAATTCTTGTAGTATTGACTAGAAAATGTCGAACTGTTATTTGATACCATCGTATTTAGGTAGCAAAATTTTAGATGTAATGTATAAACGCTGATACCAGTTTTCTGCTAAATGCTTTGGTCCTATGTAGCCTTTTTTAACAATCGCGGGAAAACATAAAGGTTTACTAACTAGTATTCTAAAAATTATGAAAAGGTTAGGAATTTAAAATTATTCAAGTTTTTGTGACAATTCATTACTACATTGTTCTTAAGACGTCACCAAAGTAGCGACACTAAAATTAGCCTTATAATAAATGCTCTGCATATCCTGGATTTATGAAAAGTAAGTCAAGTGAAAATTAGATTTATGAGCTGGAAAGCTCATCATAAGCATCACAGCATAACGTGTCCACTGCTGATCAAAGTCCCCCCCCCCCCTACTCACCCTAATGATTTCAACGCAGACCTATCCCTAACAGTCGATATCTACCTGAACCAGTCATCGCTCAATTTGGTTGGGAGTCAGCCTACGCTTATTTTCCTGTTATGTGGGTGCCACTCGAGAATCTGTTGTCTACCCATCGCCTATTTTATGCTCACTGCTACTTTACCTACTAACCTCTGGGTTAAGTCGATCTCTGAGTTCTCCGTTGATGTCTTCGTTCCGAATCTTATCGCGTAGGAAAATACCTAACATAAAACCGATTTAAAAGGCCATTAGTGAGCATCCACGTTTTGCTTACTATGGGCAGACTACTGTATGCTCTTCAGATTTAAACAAACATCAAATCTATCAAAAATATAAAGTTATCCAATTTCTAATGTAAATATGTTAATTCCCGCATGTGTCACTCAAAAACTCCATCATACGAAGCCCCAAGACAATCCCGTACAAATTTGTACAAAGCCAAAGTGGCAAAACAAAAAGATTTGTAAAAAGAAACTTGGATAAGTACATAAAACTCCCTATGCGAGCCGATAAAAAGGTTTGCGAGATAAAGATAAAATATTAAAACGACATCGCGTCAGGGTACTGAATTTTCAAGATACGAATTTGGGTGAGAGTTAGTACTGAGAACGAATTGGTCAGACGTGTCGTAGAATATAGTTATAACTTACAATGATAATGCTTAAGATAGCTTCACCAATGTCTGCAATCTTTATTTTTGGAAAAAAAACTTTAAATATATGGTTTTGACTTTACCTTCCATTTAACTACTAATCCATCTAGTAATTCTATCGAAGGCAAAGTCAAAACCCATTTATTCAATTAAGCCTTATTAATTTGGGCCTGAAATAATACTAAACACAATAAATGTTAAAATTACTCAATGTAAAGCGAAAATGAATTATGATGGTTGAAAGAAGGGGCTTTTTGCGTTGAATAAAAAATAATCATTTTTAGCAATTACATGAACATAATATGGAATGTTTCCAAATTTATTGAGTTTTGATTGATTGGTGAATGTTGTCTGCTAGGACTGATGCGTGATAATCACTCGAGGAGGGCTTCGTTTAGCCGACATACAAGGCTGGAATAATGAAGATGATTATGAGACTATACTAAACAATTTTATTACAAAGATTTGTTATTTTTTTTCTCACCAACACTAAATATAGGGATTTATTTCTAAATTAATTTAGCGATACCACAAGAAATAGTATTTTGGTATTTATCTTAGAAGGTTCATCATCGTCAGCTCATTAAACGTCCACACCGAGGCACCCGTGGCCGTGGTAGGTATACACACCACGGCCTACAGGCCTTAGCCATCCACGTGGGCCTAGTGCGGATTGGCCGACATCACGCACAAGCTTTGGAGCTCTTCGCAGGCGTGCGCTGGTTGCCTCACGATGTTTTCCTTTAAGAGCACGTATAACGTAAGACGCTTACATTGGTACGTTGCGGTTTTAAACCTGCGCCCTCCTGATCGGAAGGCTACAGCCCACACCATTTAGCCACTAACACTAACGACTTAGATGGTTGTTTCATATGAAATAAGCAAGTAAGAATTCACTTACGATCTTTAAACACAATAAAAATAAACAGTTCTATATAAGAAAAAGATTCAACGTCAATTTGAGCACTCTTACTTAGCAAACAGAACAAACGGAACAGAACTTACTAAGTAATACATAATAAATGAACAACACGTCAAGTTAAGAAGCATAAACTCAAAGTCGAGAGTAACTACTTCGTGAAACAAAAGTAGAAATCACGGTGGAAATTTCCACGTCATGTAAGGAATAAATAAACTTACTACGTAGTAGGCTCTATTATATAGTGTATCGTCCAAAATCTCAAAATTTTTATTTAAAAATGTATGGATATTGGTGTATTTCAACATTACTTCTTGCAAAGGTCAATAAATATTTGTCACGTTTCTTTCATTTATGTAATATTATTGAGGGAGAATCAGATTATATTTAGGTACCTACGCAGATGCAGCAGACTGGTGACAAGGCGCACAAAACGCAGCTTTTGAGAAATGGGGCGAAATGCTTTCACACCCTTCTACTGGACATCATTATACAGTCGCAGGAGATCGTCCAGTCCTACAACTGTGGAGTCGAATGTTTGGGGCTCTGTCGTATCGACTTACGCAAATGCTGACTGCCAAAGCATGGAAATATTTGCACAAAAAGCCAGACATGAAGAAAGCCCAGCTTGCCATGAATGCGGGATGAAGGAGAACATCCATACTCTACAAAACTGTCCGCAATGGGAGACACCAAGGACTGCCCTAAGGGCAACTATAGGAGACAACCTCAGTTTACCAGATGTCATTGCAGCTATGGTTGTGAGCAATGCCGTCTGGAAGGCTGTAGCCTCTTTCTGCGAACAAATAGTGCTTTTTAAGGAAGAGGCAGAGTGCATTAGGGAGAAGGATCCGCTTGTGAGTGCGAACAGGTGGCGGAGAACTGGGCGAAGGAGGCGGTGGTGGCACCAGCTTCGCCCGCCTTAGTAGGGGCTGTGGATAGTGGACTTAGGAACGTCCGCTATTACACATCATACAAGCCCCTGCGAATGTGGGAATAATCTATGTGCTTCTAGACTTCCCCAAGCCGAGGAAAAGCGGGCCCGCACCTACATCGCGCGGACGGCGTCGACGGACTGCATGGTCCGTGGCCCGCAGTCTGTCATCAGACGTACCGTACGGACACAGATGAGTTTAATCGGTAGGTATCCGACATAACTAATCGTTCCTCTAAAATGAGCAGTATCCAATGTAGGATTCTCCTCTTAAAAAAAGGGTACCCATGCAGATGAACTTACAATATGATATACGTTTTAATTGCTGAAATAGAAAAATTTTGTTCATAAACGATGAAAATATCCTCGAACACACATAAAAAGTATTGTTACGAATTGACGTAATTAAAATGACATTAAATATGGCGGCTAATATGTGACGTTAGTCCACCATAGAGTATGACATGCGAGTTGTCAAATAGCAAAGAGTCTAGTATGTTCTAGATATTTCGCGAACTATGTAGAATGACGTCAACGCTTCGAGCTTAGCGGGCGGACAGGTATATAAGGCGGACCGATGGGTGCGCCGGCAGTCTTGTGTTCTACTCAAGAGCGAACGAAGAGCGAAGTACCTGCGACTACAAGGAAGAAGCGAGTGATAAAGCGATATCGAAGGGATCGTCGAGTGAGAAGACTTAACGAGTGATTATAACGTGTGTGTGCGGACGTTATACGGACTCATCGAGTGATGTGTTATAGTGTGCAGTGTTAATTACGGATTATAGTGCGTGTGTTAATTGACTAATTAGTGAGAGTGTAAGTGTTATTAGTGTTGTGTGTAATTTATATTGGTTATTTAATAAAGTGTGTTACCGTGTTATTCTTCGTGTTTGGCAATAATTTATCCTGAACCCCCAGCTCGTAACAGTATTATATACGGGCGAATTAAGAAAACTCCGTTTTTTAGTCGTTTAACTAATAAGTATATCCTACAATAAAATAAGCGTCGGTGGCTCGATGGTGTGGACTGTCGCCCTCTTACCGGGAGGGCTGACTTTTGGCTTTTCGAATTTTCGGAAAATTTATGTACGTTATCCGATGCTCTTACGGTGAAGGAAAACATCGTGAGGAAACCTGCGCACGCCTGCGAAGAAATTCAAGGGTTGTGCGTGAAGTCGTCCAAGCTGCACTAGGCCCGCGTGGACGACTACGGCCTAATCACCCTATACGGGTAGGCTTGTGCCCCTCGGTGGGGACTTTAAATGAGCTGATGATGATGATGATGATGACAATAAAAAACATTGTATATCTTTCTAGTTCATATTTTATAGATTAACACAGTTTCGTATTATTCAGAATTTCCTTCAATTGTTATTTTTCGTACGCTGTCCTTAGTTAAAGGGCTAATAAGGTTCTCTTGAAAAGTAATAAGAACCAGAGTTGGTTGGGTCCCTAATTCTTGTTGAAAACTCAATAAAAGTTCTAAGATAAGGAACTACGCTTAAAGGTCGCTGAGGAACGGGATAAGCCTCAACCTCTGAAAGTAACACCGAATCTTATTTCTTACGTAAGTAAAGCTTAAAATATATTTTTACAATTTACTCGTAGTTTTATCAAAATAATATATCAGTTTATAAAAATAACAGCTCTCTCATTCCAACTACTGATTAAATATGCCCCAAAAATAAGGCTGTGTAATTGTCTATGGAAAAATATATTTTTTTGTGGGAAATATCCTAAATAGTAGCCAGAACCAACTATTTAATATTACTTTTACCAAACTATAGACTGGGATAATAATTTTGGTCACCCAGCCATTTTAAATTGGGCTAGCCGCTATATCGAGTTATAAACCAACTGACAAAGACATTCAACGCGTTTAGTAACCAACAACGAGCTCAAATCGAAACTTAATTTTAATCGGGAGTTGAAATTCAGACCAAAGCATCAGTTAGTAGATTGAGATTAAGTAAATTTACCCATAAAATTTCGTGAGAACAATTTTGCATAATCTAATATCAAACTCCTGCGAAGGATAATTGCTTACCAACTTCTTGTTGTTTTTGCCATCACGTTGTATACGATTAAATCGATAGATCTTGACGAAATAAACAATCTTTTGTTGTTCATTCTCCGCAACGATATCTTTATGGCTTTGTGCACCGAGTACACTAAATTGAGTTTATGCTTTGAAAATTTAAAAGTACTCCGATATTTTACTGTGATATGAGGATCGTGGAAATTATTTCTTGGTGAATATTTAAAGTGTTTCTATTGAGGTATTTGTGGTGTGTATAATTTTCTTAGTAAGATTATTGAAGGATAATCAAATATTTAACATGACTTAACTATCAAGAAGACAGCCTAGCACAGAAACGAAATTTGCAAAAGAGTTCTCATTGTTGTAAGTAGAATCGTAACAAATAGAGGTTAAACCACTTAATTTACTTTTCCGCATTTGCCAGGGACGACACTTGACGTGTGTTTAATTTACCGACCTCTAATTTTTTAAAGGCTGCGAAGGTAACAAGGTAGCCATTTTCCGGTGAAATGTTCACTAAGTTGAGTACATAAAAATCCAGAATCCGCCGTAAATGCCATTGCCAACATGCCATAGCTTATTCTAGATAAGCTAAAATTAGTCGATCTTGATTAGTGCTAATATCTGAACCGCTGACACGTCTCGGCTCCCAATATACCTTCAAGTATTTGGAATCCCAAGTGATTCGAAGTGAAATTATAAGTAAGTGGATAGGAAATAAGAAATTATTTGTGTATAATATATGACATTAATTACTCGACATTCAATAGTTTTAGAATCCTAGAAAACCAACACGAAACAGTTTTAAAATAATCATTATTCATTAATCAATAATCTTGTAATATTAATATTATGTCCAAGGTTACTTGTTTATATTTTTTCGATATTCAATGTGAGATACTTTTTTATTGCGTATGTAGACAGAAAAATAAAGTTCATCTGGTAGTAAAGGATATTTGCCTCCCAAAGTCAGCTGCCAAACCAATCAAATAGCTATGGATGTGTTCTTTTTCAATCAACTATTCAACCAGCGTTGAACTTTGTCTACTAAGCGTGTTAGCTACTATGTCATCAATTACTAATTAATTGTTTAATTATTTTAATAAACAGCTCTTCAGTGTCTTTTAATATAAATAATCGTTTAACAATTTTGCAAATAAAAATTGACAACGTTACTGTATTCAATTCAGTATTTGTTATTTTGAAGTCGATAATATATTATCAACTTTTAAGCAGACTTTAAGATTCACTTCGAGTTACCTAATAAATTGTAGTATCTCAACACAATAGAAATTCAATTTCTTTTAACACCTACTAAATCTTCAATTGATTTAAGCAAGACTACTAGATTGCAAGTAAGGATAAACGTTATTCTCGATTGAATGTTCAGTACTTGAAGTAATCCAGTTAATCCTTACCTTCCACGATCAGGACCTTTAAATGTAGTTCTTCACAAATATTTGTTCTTGTGAATCAGAAAGTTTCATATCAGTCAAAGTGTGTCAGGTATTTGATTATCGATTTGGTATGATAGACTAAAGTAAACTAGGTTAGAAAATGAAAACCTGGACCTTGACCTACCAATCAAATATCACAGCTATATAGCATTATACTCGTATTTGACCCATATTTTGAGTTTGTGTTTACCAAACAGGTCAGATATTTGCTTTGGCAATTCGGAAGATTTATGCCTCCTTTTCTTTTTGTTGCTTATGCAACAATTTGCGGTGCATTCCACTGTCTTCGTGAAAGTCAGCACCTTTAAAAAGATCTTTATATTTTAATGAAAGTATAATTATAAATTAATCACTAAACACGGTACATTACGGTACTACTATTTTAGCATTTTAAAGTATAAAGTAACCCTAAATTATTACGCCTGAAATGGGAATTCTGTAAATATGGAAGTCGAGTCATGTACAAAGCACTTGAGCTAGTTACTGCCGCCGAGTTGGCTGTATCTCAAGCTTGCATTATAGCGCGAGTCGAGAATTCGAAATCTTGATGACACTTTTAAAGTTGTTCAGCTTTACTTATCTGCAGTGTCTACATCCTTCAAGATCAGTTGATCTTGTTTTAGTTTCTGTGATGCTGAGGTTATGTCAGCATTTTATTTGACATGCATTCTTTATTTTCGTTAAATTGTAATATATATTTTTTTGTTACATTTGTATCTTTGTTTTTGTGCAATAAAGAATTTTATCTATCTATCTATAACGATCACCTTTAATCACGGACTTGATTAATAAAAATAGTATACCAGCTTGTTTCATCTCGGAAACTTTATTTTCCCCAATCATATTATTCTCTACAGTACTCGAAGAATTTGGTGTCTGTACCACAAAGCTTTCAATTAATATTGTTTTACGCAGAACGAAAATACTATTAAAGTTTTGACTACGCGTATAAAAATAAATCTAAAACGCTTCTTAAGAAATTAAGTGTGGGAGAACCAAAAGTGATACGAGTAACTCCGGTCGAATCTATATTTATTTAATCGTCCTATTCTTGCCTATTTATTTCACCGAAAACATAGCGTGAACAATATAATATAAAATACGGGCGGATTGTCATTATTGATAAAATGTGTCCCCGAAATGGCAACTTTTGACAAATAATTTTCTGATATTTTTGTTAAAATTATTGTATCGTTTTTTTTTGTATCTTCTATTTAGGTATGTTTTTTTTTGTGGTCAAATACACGTCTTTCGATTTAATACTATGTATAAGTATATTTAATTTTAACGGTTGTTTTGTACCCACAATAAAATGTGTGTGTGGTGTGTGTGTATATATTAATGTTTAAAACTAGAAAAGTAATTCCTGTTTTTTTCTTTTCATCACTTCGGTTTTTGCACCGTTCAAATAAGCAAGCCAAGTTATTTTCAGTTTTTTCTCAGCCCCCTACGATCCTTATAATTTCATATTTGTGCCTTGCCATACAAAGACTGGCCAAATTTTGGCACACTTTTGTTATAAGTGAGACTCCGTCCGTATTTTCACACGTACATGGCGTGAAGAAAACACCTACATAGGCATTTTTTAACCTACTTAATATCAAAGGGGAGAATACATTCAGGAACACTTTCCATTTTAAACATAAAGCTATTTTGGTCAAATATTGATTCACAGACATCCGAATATACAATTAGACTGGACAAGCGCCAAGTTTATAGGCAGTCCCAGGTCGCAATTTCTTTCGGTTCTACTGTGAAAAGTTTTATATTTCTTGGTAAATTTACTGATTCATTGCGATGATGGCATGTTAAATTGCACAGGATGGCATTTTGGGAAAAAACGGTAATTTCTTCTAATATCGTGCGTCTTGACTCGTCTCACAGAGCGTAAACTGGCAGCCAGTGTATGCTCGTTGAGCTTACATTTGTCGCACTTAAAACGCGGCTTGCCCCATCTCTGTATTGGGAAATCTGTGGATTCAACCCACAGAGTATTAAGTACTTCCAAACATGCCATTTGAAACGCTTAAATGCATTTTTTTATGCTTGATCGGGCTATACAGCTGTGATTTCAGAACCGAAAATCTTCACTAAGCATCGGGGCTGTTATACACAAAAGCAGGAAAATATGTCGGAAATACGGGGTCGGATATTTACTTAGCCGGATAAATTTGTTCTCCGCATCCACATGGGTATTGAACTCAAGAGACTTATATGTGGTGGCTATCGCTTCTGATCCATCCTTATTATGTTTACCACATAGTGGAAATGTTTTTCGTGAGCAACACTCATCACATCAGCTCATTATACATCCCCCGGAGAGCTCGAGCCTACCGTAAAGAGTGTATAGGCTTAGTCGACCTCAAAAGCCCAGTGCAGATTGACCCACTTCACGCACAACCGTTTGAATCTCTTCACAGGCACGCTTCGTGCGCAGGTTTCTCACGATGTTTCCTTTCACCGTATGGCGTCGAAGCACAATGTAATGTTCGTAGAAAAATAAAAGTGAATTCGTTATGGCGACCTGGGAGCAATAGAGAAATGTTGAGAAGTTTGAAAGAAAGAAGAAATAATTATTATTTTTGCACATCGCAACACAAGCATAACAAAAAGACAGTATAAACACTAAATAACAATTCACTGTGCTACGACGTCCACTACTACGTTCACTAGATTTATATTATAACAAATATCCCCCTGTTTTGGGTTTTTGTATTGGACTGGGTGTTAATATGTAACAAAAACTATTTCATTTAAATTTGACGAGCCATTTGCGGTTGAGAGGTCGACTGAAAGAGCTTCAGTTATTTTGGTGCAAGATATGAATTCGAATTTACAGAGCCGCGAATCTTCTCTTAATTACTTGTGCATTAAGAAAAATAGCAACCAAGAAAGTTTGAATTCAACTAGCAAACAGCTTTGGGCAAGATGTTCATTACGGACATTTTTCTATGAAAACTGTGCATAAAGTGTTTTTACTATCCGTAGTTTACATTATTAATGATGATTTGCTTCTCTTAAATAGTTTTGTGTTATAAATTAGTGAACAGGATGGTCAACTCGCTCACCTGGTGGTAAGCAATACGCCTGACCATGACAGGTGCAGTGATGGTGACTGGCGCTGCGGTTATATCTTCCAAGATAAATAAAAAAATACCCACTGACATTCACACAGCGCCATCTAGCCCCAAAACTAAGCATTAGTCCGTAATATGGATTAACAATGAATAAAGATACGTTTATACTTTTTTGATAACTCAGTACCGAGTCTACCACCATGTACTGTTACATTGCGCAGATCATACAATGTCAGAACATGAGTTAAAAAGCTTACCTTGTCGTAACAGAAAAGACATTATTTTGTAATTTATCGTAACGCTGGCTCATAAAACGTGTTAAAACATCAATTTCCAATATCTCGTACTCCCACACATCGTATAAATAACATTGTTTTATATTCTGTCTTGCAAGAAGCTGACGAAATGGCTTTAGGAAGCCCATTCTCCTTAATATATAGCAACTTACGCAGCGCCAACCAGACCCCGAAAGCTAGAAACTTGCTTGTACTATGCAGACTAAAATAACATATATTCCAGATTAAAATACATATATTTAAAAAAAAAATCATAATCAGCTCATATACGTTCCCACAGAGGGCACGAGCCTACCCGTAAAGGGTGCACGGGCCTTAGTCATCCACGTGGGTCTAGTTCGGATTGGCTGACTTCACACACAACCTGTAAATCGCTTGGTATCCGTGCGCAGGTTTCCTCATAATGTTTACCTTCACCGTAAGAGCGTCGGATAAACGTAAATATAATTAATTTTGAAAAGTCTGTGGTGGGATTTGAACCTGCACCCTCCAGATCGTAAAGCACTAGTACACACCAATGAGCCACCGACCCTCTAATTTAATAGTAACAAGAAATTTCATCAAAATTCATCATTTTCTCAGATTTTTCCGTTTAACGTTCACGATGAGTTAATTCAAATAACAAATGAACAGTGTTTTTTTTTGCTTAATCGCTACAGGATCTATTTAATTTATAACATAGAGTAAAATTAAACAGCTCATTTTAATAAAATGGGTACTTTTATTCCAATATACACAATCAGTACACCATGGTCAAACAGTATATTATTATGAACATGACGTTCTATTTAAAAACTTTACTGAAAAACAATAACAATGTTTTATGAATTTCAAATACGTACAATTTATTTGATTATAATTATACATTTAAATTATCCTAGCTACATTATATTTACAATTAACAAACAGTCAAGCAATTCAGCTCAACCTAGAGCGTAGCATTTGAATCGCTTTCTTGAATTTCAACACTATACCGGGGAAATAAGGTGGAAAGTAGATTTAAATAAATCTACCCAATTAGAGAATATCCAGTATTGATCACTTATTTGTATAACATGCCTATACAATGCAAGTTCAGCTTGATTTGGATATGTTTTAGTATTACGAATGCTTGAGTGTATTTATAATATTACTGTATTATTTATAAACATCGTAGTTCTTCAGTCAACTTATAAAGTTGTATGAATAAATTTCATTCATTATTTTATTAAAGATAACAACACATGTACGTTCATGAAACACAGTTCTTATTAAGAAAATAATTCAGAATGAAGACAGAACGTAGATATAAAATCACTTCTTTGAACAGACATGTCATAAGTTAGTATCAAGAAGAGCAATGATGCATTAAAAAATCATATTTAATTATTAAGTGGTGCTTTAAATCACAAATCAGACAAAAAAACAACAAAGAAATAAAAAATAGTATTTAGAAAATATATATTTAAATAAATGTTTTTTTATTATTTTACAAAGTGTATAGGACACCCGAGACAACACATCGTCTCTTGTACCCGGCAATTTTACTACCGTAAAATGTAGATGTAAGAGGTTAATGTAAACACAATGTATTTATATAATAATATGTCGTTTTACCTACATTCAAAATATTTTAAAATATTTCAATTTATGAATATTATGTCTAATTTTCATTTATTGATTAGGTCATCTTTATAAAATATTTGTTTTAATGAACAATTGTCCTGGCTAATTATTTACATATTATGTAGTCGGAGGAAATAATTTATTTACAGCTATGATATCTAACAATAAACAGGAAAGTTAGATTAATTAAATATGATGATATATTATGAATACGTAGAAAACATAAATTTTAAGACATTATATGTACACGGATTTTATATAATTAAAATACTTTAATAATTACATATTTACAGAACTAGTTTATATATTATTATCAACTGTAGAGCCTTCAATATTGCGTAATAACAATACATAAAAGTTAACTTAGTAGTTTAATCATAGTGCAATGCAATTAAATGACAGCCCGTTACATCATCGTATATAATCATAAAAATTATAATTATTTAATTAATTTGTGAGCTGCTTCAATAATTCAAATATTAATAATAATGCATTATTGAATAAACTAAACAACAATATAAAGCAAACCAAAATCTTCCATGAATATACAACGAAACTTCGAGTGCTTCAAGGCTAAATCACTCGACCATAGGACTTTAAGCTACACCGTAATCCTAAAATAACAACAAACACCTAAACCCTCAACAAAGCTACAACGGCTCACTTCACTCCCATCTAATAGTTTTCCAATGTTAACAGCCAAAATAAATGTCATGAAATGGAAAGATATTATTTCAATGGCATCCAGGGACTTTATTTGAAAAATATTGATGCTTTGTGTGCAATATTTTTTAATAAAATCCAAAAATTTATTATAGACCATTAAGAATATTTGTTCTGGCAAAATACTTGTATAAAGCTCATAATAAATGTTTGTATTTCAGAACGCACTAACATTCTAACACATAATAAATATAGACAAAAATAATAAACACATTTCATTAAACCTATGATAATGACTTGGTAAATCCAATAAATACGTGTCATGACATTTACCTCTTAAGCAATTAAACTTAAAGCAGTTCAAGCAATTACCTTTCATTCGTCACATTTTAATTCTTGAGAATTACTCATCAGAAGCTATTATTAAGTAATGAATTTTAATTAATGTATTTTAATTAATTAATGTATTTGTATTTTAATTAATGTCTTGCTACACATGCTTACTTTGTTCCCGGTAAGTAACATTTTAATTAACATATTGGGACATTAAAAATATTAGCTTGATCTAATAAATAGATGTATGCCAGCAAGTTTACTATGAATATATTAATTAAGATAACTTTGATATTGTAAACAAAGTCATATTCTTCAAGTTTTTAAAGATATTTTGCAATGGCTAATAAGTATACTTGTTTGATTCGTCTCCTGTAAATCCTTGCAATTCAATAGTTATCGCTAAATAAGATTGAGAAAGGCTAGAATAGCAGTAAATATTACAGCAGTCCTAGATAAACCCTAGTTGAATCTATATCTCGTAAAAGATAACCCTATACTTATTAAATGTCACACAATTCTCAAAACAAAAATATTCCCTTACCATTTCAAGTAGCTGCATTTGATTTTTTATGTCCTTGATTTAAATTTTTATCTCCGACAAACAATTTAACAGATATCAATTCAAAATCAGCAAAGACTTCTTTAATAATATCGTATACATCGCTATCACTCATACACTAGTTAAGGTAGTCCCAATCTCACGGCATCTTAGTTCTTACCTTTTAATGTAAGTGTACAGACCCAAACCTCTTAACAGGCAACTACCCTAATTATATTGCGTATTCAGCAGCTTAATGGGTATATGGGTAACATACCCTTGGAAAGGGTGCTCCCCTTAATCACGTAATTACTGAAGTGTAACATGATTACACGGTTTGCGAATCAGCGGAACCTACTTTTGACATATCTAACGATGACGGGCTTGTGCAATATAATTTTAACGAATTGCAGGTCAAAGGGAATTAAAGCTTTCGACAGTACTGCAATATTAATAAGGCTCAAAATGTAGTTTTCTTGAGTTTGAAAAAATAAATGTAATGAAGCAAACATTGAGGGTTAATGTAGTTGTAGGCAGCAATATTTAATTATATTTCAGATGTACATAGTGTGTTAGAATAAAAGAAAAACCAAATGTGCATATTGTAAGCCCGGTTGTGTAATCTCCGGATGGATATTTTTTATTAGTTAAGTGCGTAAAAATGCACAGTTCTATTTATTAACGGTTGGCAGCTAAGACAAACAAACAACAGTTGGTCAAAAATTCCGACAAAGAATTATTTCTATTGTATTCCTGATACAACATAGAAGCGACTTTAAACGTTTTAGGAGTCGAATATTTGTCAGGTACTAGAATATAAAAGCATGTTTAGTGCAATATTTTCTTACTATCCATCATATACAAAAACTTTAATGGAATAATAATGATTCTACAATAATGAAATCTGTCAAATAAAAGCAATGAATTAGTAAACCAAATTTACAAAGATGCGATCTTAATTAGAGACAATTCTAGTATAGACTCTCGAAATTAAGTAGTGAACAACATATTTCCTAATAATGGTTAAAGAACTTTAAGAAACGTATGCTTGAGCATTGGCTTTAAAGTCTCACAGTCATGAATATATTTATAATAAAGATAACTCAGTTTTTTATAAATATATATAAGAAATTGGAGTCAAGAAAAGAACATTTTGATTAGAATTATGTAATTAAATTTATAAAATAATGAGAATGATATAATTGCATTGCACACAAATAATGTATTACTTAAAGCTCGATCTAGGCCCTTAAAAGCTACCTATCTATAAATCAAAATCAAGGAATTCCAATTCCATAACTTTTATTTCAAAAATATTTTATTTTCAATTCATAGCATTAACGTTATTAAATTGAAAACTAAATATTTTATATAAAAATAATGCTACACCATTCTTCGAATACATGCTTTAATTATAACATGAAAGAGTATTTTATTTTACTTTCATATGTTTTACAGTTAGTTATTTTTAAAAACTATAATTGCTTATAAAAGCAACATAACATTGTAACCGATTTCAGTTCCTTAATAAATAATATCTTATATTACCGATTTACATTACCGAGATGAGTGACTAATTATCGGCTGTGACGCGTCCAATACGCGCCGGCTATATGTCAGCTCAGCAAACATACGAACAAAACCACCGATGGATATGATATTGAGGCAGCGCCTCGCTGCATGGCGAGTGGATTCTCTCCTGCAAAGAAAAAGCATTTTAAGTAACGTTCAGAGTTATTTGCAAAAGGTTTTTGGAAGATTTAACGGCTGTAATGTAAGTTTAATGTTATCTCTCGGTAAAATTTATTGCAGTTTTAAAATGTTCAGTTTTAAACAAGAAAACATCGTAGAAATAGTTAAGACAACATTTGAATGCGAAGGTAACTTTCTTCTCCGTAATCTCTTACTAAATTTCCCATCATCATTAGCTTATCAAAAGTCCCCACCGAGGGGCACGAGCCTACCCGTATAGAGTGCATAGGCCTTAGTTGTCCACGAGGGCCCAGTGCGGATTTGCCGACTTCACGCACAACCTTAGAATCACTTCGCAAGCGTGCGCAGGTTTCCTCATGATGTTTTCCTTCACCGTAAGAGCTTCAGATAACGTATATACAATAGTATGATGATTGTTATCATTTTATCCATTATTCAGCTTGAACTTAGGCAAGCAATTTGTACTATACAAAATACTAAATAAAAGAGCGTCGGTGGCTCAATGGTGTGGACTGTCGCCTTCCTACCGGGAGGGCTGAGGTTCAAATCCCGACACGTACCAATGTGTTTTCGAATTTTCGAAAATATATGTACGTTATCCGGCGCTCTAACGGTGAAGGAAAACATCGTGAGGAAACCTTTATGCACGCCTGCGATGAGATTCGAAGGTTTTGTGTGAAGTCGTCCAACCCGCACTGGGCACGCGTGGACGACTAAGACGACCTATACGGGTAGGCTCGTGCCCCTCGCTGGGGACGTTTAATGAGCTGATGATGAAATATAATTATAGTTCTTTTTATGTTACTAAGTGTACAGGACTGTCAGGATACTAACCTCATGGTAAGTGATACACTTGATCATGACTGAGCAGTATTGAAGGAGACTAACAACTGATAGACAGTATTGTTCTCCATCAACGCCGCACTGCGCCCGACACACGAGACAACAGATGTTAGGTCTCTTATACCCGTTAATATTACTAGCAATTTTACAATGTAAGCAAGCAAAGATCCAAGGAAAAGATTTATATTGGTAACAAGGATATTTTGCTTTTTTGTTGATGTTTTTTAGTGTTGTTATATTGACATTATATATTTAACTACATTGGTGTTATTGTCTACTACTAGTAACTAGCTACGGTGTTTTTTTATGTGTTTAAGTAATTCGTATTGAAACACATGTATATCGATTTAGTTAGGATAGAACAATTTATATAAAAAATAATCCAATAAAATCCATAGTCAATTTAGGCATTTTTTGGTATCCAATTTATTTGAATTTCAATAGCTTGCCGATTGGTTGGCAAACAACAATAAAAGCTCGTTCAATCGCCAAAAAATACCAGCCCTGAACCCAAACAATCTAAATTGAAAGTTCCAATCAATAAACTGAATCCCACCAAAAACATTCCGTAAACAACTATCCACATGGAGCTTCATGTTAATCTCTCTAAAAAGTAATGAAATCAAGACAAAATCGTGCCTAGTCTAAGGTTCCTTTTTTATTATTATATTTAATGCTGTATTTTTTAATGTTGTGAGAGCGTCGGTGGCTCAATGGTGTGGACTGTCTCGTTCCTACCAGGAGGGCTGAGGTTCAAATACCAATGTGTTTTCGAATTTTCGAAAATATATGTACGTTATCCGACGCTCTTACGGTGAAGGAAAACATCGTGAGGAAACCTTCATGCACGCCTGCGAAAAGATTCGAAGGTTGTGTGTGAAGTCGTCCAATCCGCATTGGGCCCGCGTGGACGACTAAGGCCTAATCACCCTATACGGGTAGGCTTGTGCCCCTCGGTGGGGACGTTTAATAAGCTGACGATGATGATTTAATGTTGTGCGTAGACCCTAACTCTTTACCAAATGTCAGCTCTCTGAGTTTATGGGAAGTACTGATGTTCATGAGTGAGCTTCATAAATACAAAACTTTGCTTTCGCTTAACTTCCAAACTAAATGACCTGCAGACTTGAAATTTTAAGTATGTGATAACTGATTATAGTACTAGTATATTAATAGATGATGAACATTTTGGCGTTCTGATATAATCCAGAGGTTTCAAATAGGAGCCTGAAAATGTGGCGAAATGCTTCCAGTAAACGATGCTACGGCAGTGTTTGCTTGGCGCTAGACTTGGCGGGGCTGTTATGCCCCCCGATTTTTAGATGTGCTAAAATGGTTGCTATTATGAACAACTTCTCGCGTTATAGTTTTTCCGCCAAGAAGTCCAGTCTAAAATATGATCGTGGTATCTCATTTTTAGTCACAGTCTTGTCTTTCGTGACAGTTTAAATCAAAAAGTCCGTAACTCTACCGGTAATATGTTTTATTAGTACCATTTCCTAACAGCTATGTAAACAAATTTAACTAAAGAATTGCTAATAATTAATTAACAAACTGAAATCGCTATGAAATCAAGTTTAATTTACATTAACAACATCAATTTGTTGTTACAGCAAAGTTATTCAAGCATAAGTTAATTTGTTAAGAAATTATGATACTAACTTGTGTTGATTTTCCTCAGGGCGAACAGTTTCCTTAAGTATTGACCGATAAGTAATTATTTTAGGCAGTGCCTGGTATTGTAACTACTGATGTACTGAAGTTTGCTTTATAGAGAATTTCGTTTTACTAAGTAATTGGTTGGGATTCAACGATCACATTAAATGTCTGGAGAAATATATGTTAAAGATATAAACTATTTGATATAAATATGTAATGATTTTATTATAATTTTATTTCGATTTGAGAATTTATTTTAATTATTTACTTTGTATTATTTCAATTATTTACTTTGTGCAATTAAACCGCCTTCCTATTCTGTTTTAAAATGTTTCTTAACTGTAAGGTTGCCTGGAAGAGATTGCTTATTAGCAATAAGGCCGCCTTTGTACTTTTTATGTTTTGTTGTTAATGTACTTTAAATTGTTAATTGTTTCGAAATTGTACAATAAAGAATATTCTATCTATCTATCTTTCTATTTGATACCAATAATTAAGATCACTTACAACAGGTATTGGGACTAGGATTAGATCTTTACATACACCTTTCTAGATGCAAAACCACCTCAACGGCTTCAGCTGAAAATTGTAACACTTTTTATGTTAAGAACTGAATAAGAGAATCAATCAATTTGTCGCATTTAGGCGTTCATCATCTGCAGTCGGTAGTGACTATATCAAACGGAAAAACCTCGAATAATAAAACATTTTGTTCTCCGCATTAGTCATCTCTATCACAGAGTGTTTTTTTTACTAAGGAGCTAGCAAATTTTTGTTTTATTCAGTATTTTTAATTAAGAAAGTGTTTTTTTTAGATGTACGAGGTTCAAAAGTTTGTTTATGTTTGTTTATGTAACATCTATGTCATCTGGAATGCAATAAATAAATAAAACATAGGCCATTTGCTGTCAACAACAGCACTCGACTTGACAACAATATAAATTAAAAAAAAAAAATAGTCAAAATACGAGATTTTTAGCTGCTTATGTACGAGGAATTTCATTTCGGGGTTGGCAACCCTGCGGGAACGTTCGTAGATGCTCGGCTCATCACGAGATCATGCTCAAAAAGCTGCATCTATTATGCGACGTTTTAGGGTCAGCAGTAATGGCATTCTGAGGATGATTATTGCCAGATCTGACTGCCCTATTCCAAGCCATTGGATAAGAGTCACAGGTCAAATAATATAAGTTTTGTTAAAGTAATTTTATTTTATACTAACACATAAAAATAACTTATTAGAAAACAAACTGTTACTAACGTACTAATATTTCCTAAATGTGAATCTGAACTATATCATTTATATTGCATATTATGGTATTTTACTGAACGGTAATTACTAGACTTATACTAACATCGTCTATATCGCATTCAACAGCTCTTGGTCCCTTCATAGCCAGAGAAAATATAAGTGAACTGTTTTAACTAGTTTTTTTTTAACTTCTTATTGTACCAAATTAAAAGACACCTACTTAATTTTTCAAAAATCATTTGCTTTCATAAAAAAAAAATCATTAAAATTCTTTATCAAGTAAGTAAGTAGGTTTTAGAATTTCGTAATATAAATATTAACATGTTTAAAAATACCACAAGAGCAATCGTCAAAATAACATTAACGAGACTTCATAAAGTAGTAATTTAAAAAACAATAGACATAACATTGTTCAGCTAATTAAGGAGTGCCAACAAAGAGCTTAATAGAAGCTCGCCACAATGTAACTTAACGAGTCAAACTTGAGCCAATGCTTATAAATTTTGTAACATTCAGAAAATGTTTCGACAAGGTCAAGAATTTGCGTATTTTCGTCTACAGTATTGCTCTATTTATGTAATTTCCAAGAAGAATAATTTCGGCGATAACAAATTTTGCATTGCTCCCACAGGATTCATTAGTATGAATTTATTTATAACTCAAGTACTGTCTGTCTGTCTGAATATTATTTCTGTAATTTTGTACATAAGTGGCGACAGCATCTTGACAAGCGAGGTTTGGGCCACTAACGATATATGGAGCTTGCGAAAGGTTGTTTGTAAAATCTGAACAGTGGCTGGTAAAATTACCGGGTATAACAAACCTACTTCAGTCGTTACAGGTGACGGGCGCAGAGCAGTGTTGACGGATACTAATGAATACTTACTACTTTTAATTTTCTGCATCTGTCATGGTCAGGCGTATCACTTACCATCAGGTGAGCGCACTGACCGCCCCGTTCACTAACAAAATAATAAAACACACACTTGTGAGAAGATCTCATTATCTTCATAACTAACTAAACATTTTAAAGTGTTTTTCAGTATTTTAAACATTTCGTTAGATCAATAAATCACTTTATATTGAAGACTTTGAATATTTAAGAATAAAATATCTCTTTAAGAAGCATCTACCGAACCTTTTCATCTTACCTTACCTTTATTATTTAATTCAAGATACCGAAGTTCATTCCTCCGTCTGCGAAAAATAGTAAACTATTCATATGCGAAACCAGATTCAAGAAGGTTTAGCGAGTGAAGCTGCCATACAATGAAGTGTTTGTGTTACTCCAAGAAGATAAATTATTATTTTCCGTCTGCGCTTTGTACCCATATATTTATGAAATAAAATACAAAACGAATACAAGTTTTATAAATACCGCGACATACGTGCACTGGAGTACAAATGAGACTACTTTAGCGGTGCATGTTCAGTAAATTCTTCTTGTATTTCTTATAAAATAGTCTGAAAAATATCAGATTACTTATAGATAATCGTTTTACTTTTGACTTGATAAAACAAAAGTTTTTTCAAGCCAAAAGTAAAAAGTTGTGAGTTATCAATTTTTTACTCCTGATGAATCTACCCCTGCTACGGTTCAGACAGAAGAAGATTATTGAGCATGACATGAACCTTATCCTTGAACGGAAATTTGAAGTAACCTTTTTTGCATTCATAAATACCTTTGTTTATATAAAATCTTTTCAAACTGTGTATACATAAGTAAAATTTATTCACAAGTTAATTGAACCAAACCATACATTTGATTATCACTGATATCACTTAACTAACATTTTTATGTAAGTATCCATATAATAAGAGCGTCGGTGGCTCGAAGGTGTGGACTGTTGCCTTCCTACTGGAGGGCTGAGGTTCAAACCCCGCCACATACCAATGTGTTTTCGAATTTTCGAAAATTTAATATGTACGTTATCCGACGCTCTTCCGGTGAAGGAAAATATCGTGAGGAAACCCGCGCACGCCTGCGAAGAGATTCAAAGGAGCGTGAAGTCGTCCAACATGTAGGCTCGTGCCCCTCGGTGGGGACGTTTAATGAGCTGATGATAATGATCCATATATTATCTACAAAGCTTGTATTCCCTATGATATTAATAAGCATCGCCCTTATAGTTTCGCGGTGTTAACGTTCAAAGTATGCTCACCACAGTATCAAAACACTATCCTATTAGAATTCAAATAATGGAACCAATAACTCCATTTGAATCTGATTGCATCGGCGTAACTATTCTATTATCGAACTAATGAGTTTGGGATAGCTGCCAAAATATTGCTAATGATCAAATTGTGCCATTGTAGTAAGCTGGGAAGTGAAGAGCATTTCAATTGAATTTGGTTTGTGATGTTAAATAAGCTGATTCGAGTCAAAGCGAATTAAAATCATATAATATTCTAGAATGGTCTAATAAAATACATCAGTGTGTCATATTGTAAACTGTGTAAAAATTGTCATTGTTGTATCCTCTGTGTGAAACTGTATAATTGTGTTTTTTGCACAGACATCCGAATATACAATTAGACTGGACAAGCCGCCAAGTTTATAGGCAGTCCAGTGTCGCAATTTCTTTTCGGTTCTTGCCTGTGAAAAGTTATTATATTTCTTGGTAAATTTACTGATTCATTGCGATGATGGCATGTTACAATTGCACAGGATGGCATTTTGAAAAAAAACGGTAGTTTCTTCTAATATTCGTGCGTCTTGAATCGTCTCACAGAGCGTAAACTGGTAGCCAGTGTATGCTCGTTGAGCTTACATTGGTCGCACTTTAAACGCGGCTTGCCCCATCTCCTGTATTGGGAAATCTGTGGTTTTTTGTGTAGTCAAATCAACTTTTTCTATTCTATTCTATTCATCAAGATCTTTGTGCAGTGATAAAAAAGGAAGCTAAACGCCGACGCTCTTTGTGCAGTGATAAATAAAGGAAGCTAAATGCCTGCCTCCAAATAGGCTCCAACATTTCCTCAACATCATGTAGGAATGCTTAAAAGAGTAAATTGTTATTACAAATGGTTATTTAATAGAAATGAAAATTTTTCAAATGCCCAAAATTGTAAATGCCCAAAATGTAGGGCGTGTTTATTTAAATTTATTTTGCACTCAATTCTCCAGCTCTTAGTTATTTTCAACAGTGGACACTATTAATATTTTAAACTCGCATATTTTACACCGATAAACTGTTGCGTCCAATTATCGAAAACGTGTTCAGCAACTAAATAAATGTAATGCACGTTTCGGGTATTACGTGTTAAAAATATTTATGCCTTCCTGTTATTTCTTTAATTTATTCATGCAAATTAGACGCAACTAATATCCAACAAAGAAGCGAGTTTGTATTAGATTTTAATTCTTTAGTCAAGTCACTCATCTATTACATATAAATATACATTTTTTTCAAAATTTTGTATGTCTGTCTGCCCGTCCGTCTGTCTGTTTATTCGGCGTCATCTCTGAAATGGCTGGACAGATCATGACGGGACTTATATAGGCAGGTAGCTGATGTAATAAGGAAAGACATGAGCTTCTTTTATTTAAAAACATACTTTCAATTTCAGAATAATATAGCATTGTTTTACCATACAATTTTTAGGTTATGTTTAACTGCGGGAGAATATCTTATAACGCGGGAAATAGCTAGTTATATATAGAATCTCTTCAGTGTTAGAGATAAAGCCTCTAGCAGATGTTCTATACCTCCGTAATCATCGTGTAATCCCTGCTTTAGCGGTCAAGTGGCACGGTTCGAGATTGACCGAGTGACTTGTGAGATGGTTGTATTATCTGTGTCAAGGGAGACACCTATTTCAGGTTATGATTATGCACTTATAGTTTGTATTGATAGTTGTAAAATTCAAAGTCAAAAATGATTCAAATGAGGCTCAAATAAAGCACTTATGAACGTCAAAACGTTAATACATTCAAAATAACAAAGAACAAAGTAAAGCTAAATAATGGGTGATGATACTGAAAAAAAATTGATAACAGAAACTTTATATGCAATAACTTTTGTATAGCCAGAAACTGCTGATTTTATCCTACCCTAAAACGAGCCTACCCGTAAAGGGTATAGGGTAGGGTATATACTTTAGTCATCCATGCGGGCCCAGTGCAGATTGGCGAAGTTCACGCAAAATCTTTGAATTTTTTTGCAGGCGTGCGCAAGTTTCCTCACTATGTTTTCCTTCACCGTAATAGCGACAGATTACGTACTCGTACATATAAATTCGAAAACACATTGGTGCGTGGCGGGACTTGAACCTGCGCCCTCTCGTTCGGAAGGCAACAGTCCACACCATTGAGCCACTGACGCTCATGATTAATGAGCATACTAGGTAATATATCTTATGAGAAAATATTGTACAAAGCTCGCGACCATAAGCTGCATAGTTTCAAGAAAGTAATGATTTAAAGTATGCTGGTGAATTTATGGTCGATCTAAGGTTGATATATAGGATAATGGAACCTTTATGGATTAACAGTAACATTCTCGAAGTTGGAACATTTGTTCTTAGAAATTATGATCGTGTTTTCACATAAAGCTGGACTTTAAAAAGACCAAAATAAAAAAAATAGCAAACATAAAAAAAATTATTACGTTTTCATTGCGTTAGACTTAAAAGAGATTATTTTTTTAAATATCATATACATGTTGTTTAGATTTTTTTTTACATTTTAAGTTATGTTTTGACCAAATTGTTCATAAATATTTAAGGTGATGGTTTATAATGGCTTTTTTTATTGTCTTCTAAACGGTATCGGTTTTATTGTGTAACCATTTAAGTTGAAAATAGAACGAAAAATTACTACAAAAAAGATACAAGTTTTACATGGTGATAGACTCGATACTGAGTCGTCTAGGTAGGTACCACCACAATGCCAGATGCGTCCTGTGAAACAGGAGTGTTATGCCTTTTTGTGTTTTAGGATGAGGGCACTGACGCCAGTGAAATCACCGGTTATAAGAGCCGGGTATAACATCTGTTGTCTCCGGTGGGCGCAGTGCGGCATTGATGGAGAATAATAACTGTCAATCAGTTGTTTATCTCCTTCAACGCCACTATGTCATGGTCAGGCGTATCATTTGTCAACTGGAGAGCGTCCTGACCGTCCTGTTCACTTCTTAAAATAAAAAATAGAAGTCAAGGAATACAAACCTCTCAGCACATGAACGGAGACAGCGGATGTCGCAACGTCTGCAAGCGAACAGCTGTAGTTACCAGAATCGTTTCTGTTTGCATTCGCTATGTACAGTCTTGACAAGGCCCCGTTTGCTGTCGCTTCTGTCTTGACGCTGTTGAACAAATAAAGTTGATTTTTATTGTGGGAAAATAGTATGATGATCACCTAGTGTTATCTTCGCCCAAAAATCAGATAAGATCAGAAGTCCAAAAAACTACATGTCTTTATATGAAAATATCATTTTAAAGGACGCAAACATTGTTTAAGAATTTTCAATATTTTTCCAGAAATTGCATTGTGGCATTCTCCATTATGTGTGGATACAATTTGGGATTATGTTAAGATGACATTTAAAAAGGTTTTGATTAACTTTAGCAACTTTACATAAATAACTAGACATGGATGCCTAGTTTTATGAAAAAGTGGCGACAGGTAGCGACTTGTTATCAAGGTGAGCTTGATTGATAATATTAATTACTACATAGTATCAAACAAAGTAGCTCTTTCTTGTCCCTATGTCCGCTTAAATATTTAAAACTTCGCAACGGATTTTGATGCGGTTTTATTTAACAGATGGAGTGATTCAAGAGGAAGATTTATATTTATAATAAAATCCATTAAATAGTGGAGAAATGCTGTTGTTTCTGAGGTTCCTTATATGATGTCGTTAATAATTTCATTTTTTCCGTTTACATTGCAAACGAAGGCTGAACCCTACAAGAGTTATCAAAATAATGTACAAAGTATTGTATACATTAAAAAGGTCTACAGAAAACTCCGCGTTGGTATACATTTATCTCTTATGAATATCTCACAACTAAAGCTTTTTGTAATTTGCTTTTTACGACAAATAATGGCCAATTTTCGAAGCGATTTAATCCAATACAGCATTAATCCTTATCTAATTAAATACCTTAAATACATTGTCGATTTAATATAATATAAATATGACTGGGCAGGCGGGAGCGTGCCTTTTACGAATATCACCATTGCACCGTGTGAAACATGGGCGGGTCGCTAGTATTGTATATAACTAAGAAATAACTTAAAGTAACTGCTGACTGATCATAGCTCGCAATAAAGTGCTTGGACTCGTAACACGACATTTTGCTCAGTTGTTCATTATCTTTAAGAGGCACTCGCTAGAGTAGCCTTAGCAAATTATACTCTAGCAGATCGGAATAGAGTTTAAAATTAAACATGCAAACATGTCATTCAATTTTAATTTAAAACTTAGCAAGTACGCAGGACAAGTTTTATTATATTTAAAAAACTGATGAGTCCTTTCATTCCTTTTGTTATACATTGGAACTTTAATGTTATAAAATTTAGGAAATTAAGTCGCCTGTTCATTATTAGTTTGCAGAACCCTTTGTTCAAAATACCTTATAAAAGAGTAGCATGAATTAACCTTAACTTACTTCGAAATAAGATTTGGAAAAAAGTTCATACTTGGCTTACTATGCCCGTTTTAATGAGTGAAGCTGAAAATGTACATCTTTCTAAGAGAAAACGAAGTGAATACTTTAGAGGAAATGTAATTATAATATTCGAAATTTTCTGAACATCATTTAAAAACTGAAGAATTTATCTTCTCTCAACTCTGCAAACTGTCCTTACGGATTAGATGTAAAAATACTTGCTTCAAAAAATAAAACATAACACCCTTTTTATATTACCAATATTATGATTACTGTATTCATAAATAGATCATAAATCAAAACAGGCAAATTCTGTCCAAAACTCTGAGATAACAAACTCCATATTAACACACTCCCATTAAGAATCAGTATCTTTTAAAACCAGTTAAAAAGTATGATAAGCTCTCTTTACATAATACACTACATGCTTAATAATTCCCAAGATGAAAATCATATAGCAAACAAAACAAAAAACAGAACGAAAGTAGCCTCTTACAATAACTCCAAGCGACCCAATCGTTAAAACATTGTAAACTTGCAGCGTAAACAACTAACTCGATGTTCTTCATATTCCAGGGAACTCAGAAACGAAGTTGCAGCATTGAAATTAAATTATCGTCGCATTTTTTGGTAATGCTTGTGTTTTGCCAAGTGAGGTTCCCCAATGTAACCCCTCACCCCTTTAAATTCCCCTCCCTAAGGTCGACAACGCACTCGTTAATGTATCGCTCCAATCCTAGCATACTAGTTGTTAAGATCCACCAATCCTCATTGAGCCCATACGTGGCTTATTGCGGCCGAATCTCTCTATAACTATGCTGTGCGGGAAAGCCTGTGTTCTGCAGTGGACCATTATAGGCTGATGATATAATGCAAATAGTAAATAATAATAATATCCACTGAAATTTACACAGCGCCATCTAGCCCCAAGTCAAGTGTTAAGCTTAATGTCGGGTAATAAACAGCTGATAAACATGCTAAAGGAATATTTTTTAAAATATGTATTTAACAAAATAACACCCAGACCAATGCAGACTTGTTCATGCACACAAATGTTTGTACTGCCCGGGGATCGAACCCTTGTTAACCTTGGTACCGTAGTAGTAGATGTCTCTACCATTACACCAAATGGGTATTCCAAAACCTAATTAATTAGACAGAACGTTCCACTTACAAATTATTCCTGTGAGTTAAAACAGTAACTTATTGAAATGCTACGAGAAAAACACGATTCAGCGTTAAATTCCTCTAAACCCGATTCCGTTTGTAAATTAGCAAATATTACTAAATATTGAATCATTAAAACGGCCTACTACGTTACTCAAATTTATGGGGTGTTAAATACCTTATTTGTTCATTAGAATTGCCTCTGAGATTTACGATGCTTGATGTTTAATTAGCTCGCCTGTACTAAGTTAAAGGTAACGTAAATAAACCGTAAGTTATTATCATGAAAGGCAATTTAAATTGTTAACTCTGATAAGAGTACTGTGGTACTGCTTCAATGATATTTAAATTTGTGTATGGTCGAGTATGTTTACTTTAATCTATGACTTCTAGATTGTTACCCATGATGTTTGATGACTGTTTGCCATAATCTTCACACTTGGCAAGTGGCAATATCAGGAGTCTCATTACGGTTATATGAGAGCCCATCGTTACTTATTCTTTGCTGAATAAAATGGGTATTTTTAGTACATTAGTTTAAATCAAAGGTTTTAAAAAGTCTCATGAAGAAAGGGTATACAGTAAATGCGGAAAAGATTTGTGTGGTCTTGCTCATAATGTTCCAGTCAGAAATTCATTGTAAAAAAATATTTTAAATAGACTCCTCGTATGTAAACAAAACAATGTAATAATATTATAAAAAGTTAAAAACCACTGACCTCAAGAAATTCAGAAAAATCTTTTGTTTATGACGCTTTAAGACGTTTCTGACGGTGCAAGGATTCAAAGAATTACCATCGAGTTTCTTGCCGGCTCTTCTCGATTATCTTTCCCGAATCGGTGGTAGAATCATAAAACTATATTTGAATATTAATAACTGCCGATTCAAAAGGACCCGGAAGAGATTAATTGGAATAAAGATATTTTGAGTTTGAATATTTTGTCCTTGAGTTGCCTTTTACGGTACCAACGGGAAGTAAAGGGATAGACAAATATATTTGATCTGCCATTACCACAAGGCAGATGATAATTTTGATCACATGACTACTTACCTTTAAATTTTTTTTGAAAATAATGACTAATGAGTTTCTTGCTAGATTCTTCTCATTGAAAAACTACCGTTCTAACCAGTGATACCTTCATTTGACATTCATAAGTGTTCTGTAAGGACCTAAACTAAATAAACGGTTGCGGGTATGCGGTTTTTCCGGACAGATTCGACCTGCAAACCTTCAAGAAAAGAGCGTACTCTTTCTTAAAAGGCCGGCAACGCATCTTGTAGTACCTTTGGTATTGCAAATGTCCATGGGCGGCAGTATTCACTTTCCATCAGGTGATCTGTCTGCTCGTTTGGCCCCTATACTATAAAAAAAAAAAAAAACACTTCATTTCATTTAATTTCTGTAGGGGGCAGATTTCGCTTACAGCATAAGGGTAGATAAACCGAATCCAAAATCTTGGACAACCCATTTGGTATAATGGTTGAGACGTCGGCTACTACATCAAGGGTTCGATCTCCGGGTATCACACACATATGGGTGCATGAACATGTCAGTTAGTATTGGTCTGGGTGTGTCTATATATAGTATATATGTATTTACAATAAAAAAGTATTTGTAACCGTTGTTTAGAACGCATATTACTGGCTTATGCTTAGTTTAGGGTTAGACGGTGCTGTGTGAATAGCAGAAGATATTTATTTATACTCGTTTCAATTCCACGGCCATAGTACAGATTACGGAAAAGGTCAAAATGAAACAAAGATGCAATAATATGAATAAACAAACTAAAATACTGCACACATTCAAGGAAAATCTTGGCTTACTCGGGTGAATGCGAGCGTATGCTATAATTTCTACACTAGATAGATAGATAGATAAAACATTTATTTGTACACTGAAACACACACAAATTAATAACAACACAAAAATTTCGTAATTCATTACAATAACATACAAAACACAATACGGAAAAAGGAAGAAAACCAAAAAAAACATAGAAAAAAACATGCAATACAATCAAATTTTACAACACCAATGCAAAATGAAACTAAAAAAATATATATATATATAATAATAATAATAAAAAATATCCCAGAAGGCTGTGTTGTGTGTGTGTCGCAGCAGTACAAAAAGGCCATATCTCAGCAAAATGGTTCACTGAAAGCAAACCGCTGATTTTCAGTTACAGCCTCAGCCGTTGCGCGGGACGAGACTGCAATGCTGTTTTATTAAAATGGACAAAGTCCACACGGATAATATCTAAAAATTATAATAATAAATGTATAAACAGTGTGTATTGTAATGAGCACTTCATAAAAACAAAAATAAGGCATAAATAAACTATGAACAACCAAACACATAGATATGAAATTGGATAGATGTTAAATATACTTAAATAAGAATGGACTAACTACCTATAGTGAATATGTCTTACAAATAAATAAACTACCTCCTTACACCCTTACCAGGCCCCCTAGGGTCCGCCACCAAGCCTTCCTAACGTTTCCTCATTTTGTTTTTCTAATAAAGCATTTTTGATTTTTTTTTTAAGTATATTTTGATGGAGCTGCTCTTATTGGAGGTGGTATGTTATTCCAACATTTGGTGGCTTGGTAGCGGAAGCTGCCTGTGAAGCCAACGGTTCTATGCAAATGAACAGCGAGGGGTACTCGCGCCTGCCTTGGCACGCCAGAACCATACAACCATACACTACCTACTAACAGAGAATAAAAAGACAGTTATGCAAGAACTTACATTTACTTGTTCTTTGGAAATCAGATACTAAATAAGATAGAAATATCCACTGGAATTCGCATAGCGCCATCTAGCCACAATTAAAACAAGGGACACGAATTTACTTTGAGTCCTAAACAACGGAGAAATTTAATAATAGTAAAGCGGCTGAAAAAGTTAAAGCATGCATACCCCTGTATTCAATTTAATTGTAGCCTAGATCCCTGTTTAGGCTGATTTTGTCCCATTCGGTGTCGAGACCCTCGCTCCGTGGTGTCCTAGCGCAATGAGGCTTTGTAATTTAATTTTAAAAAGGTGACCGAATATCTGGAAGCTTATTCTTTGTTAAAGGTATTAGACATAATTAGTCTAGCAATCCAAGGAGTATCGCTGCTAGTATTTTTCCGCACCGTCGCGGCAGCCCCATTAAAACTCTGAACGCGTTGTTATACGCTACACGTATAAAAAGACTGACAAAAGGCCTTAAAAAGTTTCACCTTGACGGGTTTTGTGCAAAGTGCGAACCTAAGAACCTAAGAGCATATTGCATCGCACCCCCAATGCCCTGCGCTCCCTTTCAATGCCCTCATTATCCGTAAGGTCCTCCGTAACCCAATGACCCGGTTATTTAAACCGTGACACTTGTTTAAGTGCCACACCTCCTAGTGTAGACAGGCGGTATCGTGATGTTGCTATGGCGCTCAATTAAACATTCGCAGCTCGCTTTTATTCGCATTATAGCGAAGACCATGAGCGGCCGCATATCTTTCGCATATGCCAACAAGCTTCCGAATGGCACCTATCGATGGAGCCAGTAGCACCATATTGTCGGCATAGCTTAAGTTGTTAATAAGTTTCCCGTCAATAGAACAGCCAACCCCCGCGTCACTGAGCTCCTCAACAAGTCCATCTACATACAAGTTAAATAAACCAGGAGAGGAGATTTGAACTCTCTTCTTTTATTTTATATTTATTTATTGTAAGTGTATTTTCTTTTTTCTTGATTATATTAATTAAATATTATGCACTTACTATATTTTTTGTATATACATAGATACAACCAGACCAATACAAACAGACATTTTCGTACTCTGAACACGGCTTAACGTACCTCCAAAGCACGGAATCAACTTTTTTCAGACCATCAGATGATACAGCCTGCAATGTCCTAACTAAACTAGGAAAAACGCACAAAGTGACGTTTCCACGCGGTTACGAACCCACGACCTTCGGGCAACTAAGCCGAACGCTGTGTCTACTAGACCACGGAGGCAGTTGCCTCTCTCTCTTCATCTCTATCGCAGTCCACTGCTGAACATATGTAGGTCTCCCCCATTGCACGCCAGAAATCTCGGTTCTCCGGCAGTTGCATATTCAATATAAAAAGAAAACCTTAACAAAAACAAAACACTAACCTGACACCCCCCCTCTTCGTGTCATAGTTGAGCAGTCTGGCACCATGCTTCCAGTTGACCTGCCTCGTCGGCTGAGGTACTTCGCTAACGACACACCGAAGCTCAATGATGGAGCCCTCCTTGTAGAACTTGTCTTGAAGTGGTCTTCCGCGCTCGTCAATTATTTCCACTTTTGGCACTGTCGGATAAAATATTTTGTTAAATTGCATAAGAGTTAACTGAGGACTTCTTAATAGGGTCAAAGTGGCTGAGCGATCTACATAGTGAACTTTGGTAGGGGTCAGATCGTTGGTTAAGGTATATAGAAACAACTTTATAATGGCAACTGTGTAATTGACTGCTGCAATCCAAGCAATCTTGCTTAGTGCAGAGTCGCTTCGTCTACTAGTGTATGTTTATGTCTAAATGGAAATAAAGATTATTATTATATAAATCCACATTCCATTCATGTTAGTTTAATGTCTCTTTCTTGCCTCTTGAAACTTAATCTATTACATATAAATAAAGTAAGAGTATCTGTTTGCTATATTAAAATAGAGCGTCGGTGGCTCAGTGGTGTGGACTGTCGCCTTCTACCGGAGGCTGAGGTTCAAATCCCGACACGTACCAATGTACTTTCGAATTTTCGAAAAATATATGTAATATATGAAACCTTCATGCACGCCTGCGAAGAGATTCGAAGGTTGTGTGTGAAGTCGTCCAATCCGCATTGGGCCCGCGTGACGACTAAGGCCTAACCACCCTATACGGGTGGCTCGTGCCCCTCGGTGGGGACGTTTAATGAGCTGATGATGATGATATGAAATAACAATTTCATACTTTAGGTATATGAATAACATATATACGGTACATTTTTTATATGTTTGTCTGTTGTTCCGGTAATCTCTGAAACGGCTGGATGGATTTGGACGGGATTTATTTGGCAGTAAGAGATGTTGTACCGAAAAACATAAGCTACTTTTTTTAGAAAATACAATAAGAATAATACATATTGAAGCCAAGTTATGACTTATTCGGATAATCACATGTGTCCTTAGCAAAGAATTGTGTATCATGATTAAGATGGAATCAAAATTTCAAAACAAAATTTCGGTGGTAAACAATCCACAAAATATAATCAAAGCGGAAAAGAAAATACTTTCCAAATAAGAAATTACTGACCGACTTTATGTTTAAGGATCAACAATTCTCTCTGGGAGGTTTCATTGGAAACGTTCAATTTTATTAGCCATACTTATCGAGAGAACGGAACCGACGAGCTTAATTTAATTATTGGTTAAGAGAAAAGATGGATCGGGCTAGATATAAAATCGGCCATCTCTCTCTAATCGTTGGGAGTGAAACGAGACGGGTAATTACCATTAATCTTATTGAGTTCAAATTAGAAGTATCTTGAACCGGTGTCAATGCGATGTAATTTCCAGGTCTTCTGTTCGTGATCGCTTTAAAATTAAATATTGTTCAGCTGGTAATTAGGTTCACGGATTCATTTTATGTTGGGACTTAGTTTTTCGTTTAATAATAGATTTGGTACAATGAATTAAACGATTGGATTTTCTTTAGTATGACCCTACTTTTGATCAAAACAAATGGCGAAGAGAAATTAGGCTTTTGTATGTTTTTTAAAGGAAAAACCTTTTTCAATCGCCACATGCTAGTTAAAGCTTTAAAGAGCTGCCAACAGAAGCAGTACATAGTCGGAAAAATATATATTTTTAAATCTCTACTCCTTAATAAATTTAGAATGAACAAAATAAAAATGTGAAAATTATTTAAATTGAAACTTGACTCATCCCTACGTTATAAATAAGCAACAAAGCTGTGTTAAGTATTTTTATTTTTACATGTTGAGTTCAGCAGCAATTGAATTTTTTTGTTTGTTTGATAGTTTTGTAATGTTAAACAAATACTTGCCTAAAATATGAGATTATTGATAATTGTCATCCATACTGTGTATGTGGTGTTAGTTTGTTTCTATGTATCTTACGCAAAAAAAACATTGCTTCTAACTGTCCCCAACCCCTAAAAAAAGAGAGGAAAATTAACATGGTACTATTCGCAGTTTTCAAGAGAGGAAGCTAAAAATCATTGCACACACTCTTTGATACCAACAAAAAAATACCCGCTTTCTTTGTGAACCTTTCCCCAATCACAAAAGGGAACGTGTTGACCCAAATTTAACGCGAGCAAAGCACGGCCAAAACCTAGTGTTATCGTAAACACCTAGTAATTCGCATTGGGACCTTTCACGTGTTACTGGTAATTGCTTACCTATATATCGTTTTTTGGGGTTTGGTCTATGTGTTTCGAATTAATATTAGTTAGAAAACATTATTATTTAATGGAGTCCCTAGAGGATGCGTTTAAGTCTACTATTGCGACGGTCTGGAGGATTAAGTCTAGATTTTGGTACTCATGACTATTCATTGCGTTTTGTCGTTAGGGGAATATTAAAGGTCTTGTTAGAACTTAATTGAAATCTTAAATGCCTCACCATTCAAAATGTAGGTGAAGCTTATTCAAAAAAATATCACCGTTTGGACTGTTACTATTTTTTATAACAGTTTACTGTCGTGCGTTTTCAGTAACTTGAACAAAATAACACTCATAAAGATTTCAATGTGGAATTGTAATCGCTGTTGATCCAACGGTAGGTCCATGACGACGACATTTAATGAAAACCTTAGCGCGTGATTTTTTCCCACTTTAAGTTACTTTCTGTCTGGCTATCAAAAGACGACCTATTTTGTGTTGTGGTTGAGAGGTCGACTGCAACACCAAGGGTTCCGGGTTCGATCCCCGGGCAGTACAAACATTTGTGTGCATGAACATGTCTGTATGTAATGGTCTGGGTATTTTCTATGTATAATATGTATGTATTTACAAAAAAATGTTTATAAGTATGTTTATACGTTATTTAGTACCCATAATACAGGCTTCACGCTTAACTTGGGGCTAGACGGCGCTATGTGAATGTCCTTAAAAAAATGTGAATGACTTTAAAAGCCTTTACTATTCCTAATAAAACTGCTAAAACAAAATGGCTGCACATAATGGCATACGTAATTAACTTGTGGAGGTTTTTGTCTTGTACCAGGTTCAACAAAACAAAAGGGCCGCCTATGGTGGCATCCGTAGGACGCAGCTGACTCGCGGGTTTATAACAATTCCACGGCAAACGTGTAATTGAATGCGAGGCCGGGATTATCCTCGCGCGTCGCAGAAAACATGTGTACTTAGGCGGTATTCTCATATATTTGGAGCTGGTCACGTAATATTAGTACTTCGTACTTTCATGTTTTTTATTACATGACATAAAATATATAAAACAGAGGTTCAAGCCTAATTGGTCAACTACTGAAAAATATGCAAAATAAAGTGAATGTTCAATGTATCACCTTTAGTCAAGCTAAAATTTCATCTGTTTTCCAAATTTAGAATTTTCCAAAATAAAAAGGTATTCGCTATGTTATGGTGTTGGATATTTTAGACAATTTTAATTAAATTTGCTAAGATCACTCTTTAAATTTTGCTTTCGAATGATATATCGAATGTATGAAATGTTCGGAAGCTAGGGTGCTATGTGCACCCACACAAACAGGCAGACTCGTCAAACTATCATCACCTCTTCGTTTTGCATTGACGGGAATAAATCACTCATATTCCAGTGATTTTTGCCGCATCTCTAAAATTATCCGAAACGTTAAGCTCTTTGCTCCGGGATCGCTCATTCAATATGGGGAAAAAATCATCCATTTCATATTTATCATTGGTATCAAAAGGGCAAGTTCTTTTCAATGAAGTAATCATTTTAATGTACCCTTTTTTCGTGAATTACTGATAACATTTTCCTCTTTAACGTATATAAGAGTACTATTGTAATAAAGGTATGATTCTGACCGTGTATTATGTTTGTTACCACATACTGATTGATATTGATTGGTATTTGGACTAATAGAGTATAGTATTGCTTACTTTATCCCTTTCCTAGGCAGTAGCTTATATATTGCCACCATAATTTAAACTTTACTCACCAAAAAAAAAGAGTTGAATTTGAAATAATGTGGATTGGTGGGTGTTAATGACTACCATCCTATATATAGCCGAGACCGACCACTAAACGTGCCCTCCGAAGCCCAGACTTTTTATTTTTGGTGCTTGGATTGAATATTTTAATATCAAATTCAAATAAATCTTAATCGATAGTTTTGAATCGTCAAAATATAATTAATAATAATAATATTTATTTATTTCAGACAACGTCCATATGTATTTTTTAGTAATAATTGTTTATTTTTATTAATGAAAATGATTCTACCACCGGTTCAGAATGTTGTTAACTAACGCGAAGATACCGGATTAGTAGTTGAAATCAAAGCTTAAAACTTATGCATGGGTAAATCAACAATATTTTGTGGCACAAAAGCATCGCATACCTTTTTGCGTTTTCAGAATACAAAAATACGTAATCGACATTACTACAGAAGCTCTTTTGGAATGACGTGACATGCAAATGTAACTATGTTCTGGCTGGTACCATCTGATCACTACAGAAGAATAGTTTGCTTTTGAGAATTCAGATACATGTTGAAAAGGTTTTTGTTTAAATAAACAAATTCCTTTCTTTGCAAAAAGCAAATAAACCCTTAGAAATGTAATGGTGTTGGTGGCTCATTGGTGTGGACTATTACCTTCCGATCTGGAGATCGCAGGTTCAAATCCCGCCACGTAGCAATGACTTTTCGATGTAATAACGGTTATCCGACGCTCTTACAGTTAAGGATAACATCGTGAGGAATCTGCGCACGCCTACAAAGAGATTCGAAGGTTGTGCATGAAGTCGGCACTGGGCCCGCGTGGAATACTAAGGCATATTATATACACACATGAAACATATAATAGCGTACCAGTAAGCATGTTCAGTGTACAAGTCAAGCAACTATCGCCCTGGTCGATCATCAGATGGGAGGCCGAAAAATACTTTATACACTTTAGAAGATGCGTAAAGTCGTTGGTCCCGGCTAATAACTTAGTATGTACATAGATAGATAGATATATAAAACATTTATTTGTTTGTTGAGACACACATAGAAACAATTGGTTAATAATATTAAACATACAGAATATAACACACCAGAGAAAATGACACTAAACAGATAAAAAAACTAACACTCGGGCATGCAAACAAAACATAAACAAAAACAATAACAACAGTGTGTGTGTGTCACAGCAAGACAAAAAGGCATTAGCTCAGCAAAAGGTTTTCTTACAGAAAACCGCTGATTTTCAGCTGCCGCCTGTGCGGTTGCGAGAGACGAGACGGCAGTGCCGTGAAGTATATGTTTAAACAACATAATGAAACTACCAATCCGCATTAGGCTTTCGTGAAGGGGCATTGGTTTACATCCCAATCACTGTCTGCAGTAGGACATCCTAGATTTTGTTTAGGTTACAAAGTATACAGGACGGCAGGACGCTCACCTGATGAGAAGTACCTGATGATAAGTATAACGATTGATTATGACAGACCGGCATCGATGCCACACTGCAGACAACAGATGTCAAATCTCTTATACCCGGTTAATATTACTAGCTACAGTGCCTCATCCCGAAACACAGAAATGCAAAACACTTCCATTTCAAGGGATGATAATTATCTAGCACTGCGATGATACCTACCTACCTAGGTAGGTACTCTACCGAGTCTACGATCAAATAAAGATTAATTAAACAAATGAAATAATAACAATTACGAATACGAATCAGCGATTTTATTGCTAAAACGTATATCTTCCATACAACCTTCGAGAGTGTTTTAAAAAAACTATATGTCAGAATAACAATAAACCTAGCTTGAGTACAAAAATGATACATTTCTAGAGCGAATAACGTTAGTAAAAATCTAGTTCCCGAAATAATCTCTCAAAACCACTGAATTAAGCCTACACAATAGTAAAAATAATGGTCTCAGTGTAATAATAATGCCAAAACATTTTGTGCTTATCCATTATTTACAGCACAGCCTCGCAGTGTGTAAAGATACATTATCTTGTATGTTACACGTATTTGTTAGTACTTATTATGGCAATACAGAGGGCAACATTATATTATTTTATCTGTACAAATAAATTGGAACGACTTTCGCAAGTCGTTGATACATCGGACTGGAGGCTACGCTACGCTTGCAAAGATGCGGTATTCAACTCCATGGGTATAATATTATAGTCGAGTCGCTGACTATAGCCCAATTTGATAGTTCTATTACTCCATGCATTTGTATGCAGGACAAACGAGAAAACATGTAGCAGCTTTTTCTTAACAAAATTTACGCCATTACCTCAGAGCTACTTACTGAATTATTCATTAATTCATCAAAACCTAAAATGTTCTTCTTGTTTCATAAAAAAACGTAATTTCATACTATTAGATTTTTCGTCGCGAGTGCCGGGCACAGGGCAATTGACGGAAGGCAATTACCACCTACAATAGTATTGTTTCCAACACTGTATCTGTCATGGTATATAACGTATCTCTTACCGCCAGGTGCTAACTGACCGTCCTATTCACTTAATGGCAAAATATAAATAAGACTTACCGACTACAGTGAGATAAACCCTTCTGACTAAAGGCGGATGCGTGAATATCTGGCTCTCATAGAATCCCTGGTCTCTCTCACTAACATACTCGATAAGCCGTCGAGATGCATAATGAGCTGATGATGATGATGATGATATGTCACAGTAAGGCACATCACTTACCGCCAGGTGCGATCTGACCGTTACGTTCATCTAATGACCATAAAATAAGCAAGACTTACCGACTACAGTCAGATGATACCTTCTGACTAAAGGCGGATGCGTGGATATCTGACACTCGTAGAATCCCTCATCTCTCACTAACGTACTGGATGAGCTGTCAGGATGCATAATGAGCTGATGATGATCTGTCTCGGTAAGGCTTATCACTCTGGCACTCGTAGAATCCATCGTCTCTCTCACTAACATACTCGATGAGCAGTCCAAATGCATAATGAGCTGATGATGACGATGATCTGTCACGGTAAGGCGTATCACTTACCGCCACGTGCAAACTGACCGTACTATTCACTTAATGACCATAAATAAGCAAGACTAACCGACTACAGTCAGATGGACCCTTCTACTAAAGGCGGATGCGGATATCTGACACTCGTAGAATCCCTCGTCTCTCTCACTAACTTACTAGATGAGCAGTCGGGATGCACAATGAGCTGATGATGATGATGATCTGACACGGTAAAGCGTATCACTTACCACCAGGTGCGATCTGACCGTCCCGTTCACTTAATGACGATAAAATAAGCAAGACTTACCGACTACAGTCAGATGGACCCTTCTGACTAAAGGCGGATGCGTGGATATCTGACACTCGTAGAATCCCTCGTCCCTCTCACTAACGTACTGGATGAGCAGTCTCCAGTCGTTCGGGTGCTCAAAGGCGAGGGAGTATCGCGAATCTGCAGAGTACGTATGCCGGCCGAACGACAGTAGATGCAGTTCTTCACCACGACGACGCACCCAGGATATCTGGGAATAAATTAATAAATATATATTGAGGTTTGCACACCGCCAACTAAACAATAGATAAATTAACATAATTAAATGCCATGTACATTTGTTTACCGTAAAACAGAATGTTTTGCACTTTTGTATTCGGAATGAGGGCACTGTAGCTATCTGGGGGCACGGTAGTGCCCCCGCCAAGTCGAGCGCGAAGCAAACACTGCCGTACCATCCTTTACAGGATCCATTTCGCCGCATTTTCAGGCCCCAATTTGAGAACCTTTGGATAATACCAGAGCGCTGAAATTTTCGTCATCTATGATATTAACGTATAAAGAATGTTCAACGGCCAAGTCACACAACATCAACAATCGACAGGCATATCACTTAGGTATTACCAGGTGAGCGAACTGACCGTCCCACATCATGTCATAAAAGAACCTTTTCTTTGTAAGTATATCTTATTATTTACAAAAAAAATATATATTGTAAATAACTATTACGCCAATGAGTTTTTGTTTCTCGTTCTGCGATCCATTAATTAATTTAACTTGAATAGTTTAAAACAGTTATCAAGACTTACAAAAAAATAATTACATATTGAGACATGGACGTATAAAAATTACGGACAGTGTCTCACAAAAATATTGTCTAAATTTGGCCAGTTTTTGTATGTAATATTATGACATTTGGTTCGCATCAGCCAAAAGAGCCGAGAAGAAAACGAGCATGGCTCGGGTAGTATATGCGTGCAAAAACCGAAGAGATCAAAAGGAAATAAAAGGAATATTTTTTTGTAGTTAAATGAACAAATTGATTACATATTTATAGCTAAAAACTATAAAATTACTAAATAAAAAATATAAGTATTTTTTTAATCGAAATGGAATTCGGACTAAGCATTTCACATCTACTTCATTATGCCTGCGTCTGGGTTTCCGGCTACATACAACCTTGTCGCATTAAAATACCAATGAATAGGCTTTTTCTGGGCAAGCTTGATCAATCTTAGAGCACGTCTCTTCCACTAGGATAGTCATTGCTCAAGAGCAAGCCCATCACGAATAAAAAAAACAATACAATATGTAGCTGTTATTTCGGTGACACATTTTATATATTAGTGACACTTTGTCCGTATTTATTTAAACGTCCGTGTATTGAGGTAATTTGAAAACGACAAGGTCATCAACATTAATATTAATAAGCATATTTTCATCAAGAGCTCGAGCAAGTTAGCATAAAATAAAGTTGCGCATTTAAACATTGCATATAAAATGCAGTTAGCAAATACGAAATATTATTCAAATAAACCTTTGTTTGCTGTAGTTTTTAATCTCCATAACGGTTATCTCATTTAAATGTCAAGTAGCCGGGTCGAGATTAGAAATTCACCCAAGTTAGCAACTGGAATGCTTCCAAGCTGAGATAAGTGATACAAGTTCCAACAGAATATCACAGGTATTTAAGACAAATAATATTTCACGTTATATCTAGTATTTCACTTAATTCAGAGAATGGAATGTAATATGTATCTTTGTTTTTTTATGTATTTCAAGTGTTTTAAAGGACAATAATATATTTTTTTAAAGATATGTTTATTATACTTAAGTGCTGTCTTACAAACATTATGTATCATTTATATTTGTAAGTATAAAAAATATTCCAAGAAATCTTAAAGCCGTGAAAGAATATTACCTATATTATATAAATAATTACGAGTATTCATTTTTAATTATTTATTGAAAAGCCTTCTAGCTTACTGTTTAAAAGACTGTTCTTTTATAAATAGTACAAAATAACAAAAATAACTAGTAATAATTATAATAATATCCACTGACATTCAAAAAATGCCAATTAGTCCCAAACTAAGCAAATAGCCTGGTATATGGGTACTAAACAACGAATAAACATACTTGTAAATATTTTTTTGTAAATACATACCTATTATACATAGAAAACACCCAGACTTTTTTTGATTGTTTTGTGAGCATATCACGAATCCACACTATTTTAGATCATTGCATCCAAATGATTCTTTACTTAAATGGTCTTACATGACTACAGCCTAATCCTAATGTACCCTTTACGGGTAGATGTGCCTATTATAGTTACTACTTATACCAAACCATACTTGGTTTGGTCTCTAATTTGTTTTATGACTCCTTTTACCCGGGACAATAAGTGAGATTGCGGTAGACACCTACCTAAGTGACAGAGTTTCGAGCCTTTTTACTATAACATATGCTTACTGACACCCTTAACAGCTATTATTAAAATAATTTATCTAAATGTGCTAATATTAGTTTGTTTCAACATAACAGCGCTTTTTCACAAGTTAAACATAATATTTAATTTAACATTGATATTTCCACTTTGGCTTTCATAAATTACTTTTAAGCCTGAATAAATGTTTTCTGACTTAACTAGTGCAGCATAGTACCTACGCGCCTTCTTCTGACGCTATCATATCCACGACTGAGAATTAGATGAAATGTTTGTGCGTGTATGTGGTTGTTGTTCTTCTTCCTCCTCTTCTCTTCTCTATGTGTGTGTGTGTCCGTTAATGCGTGCGTGTGTGTGTGGAAAAAGGGACTTGAAGTGATACCGTACAGTCAGCTTAAGAATTTTCTTTATCAAGTCGCTACCTATTGAGTTTCGTGTAGCTATACAATTTACCAATATGCGCAAAACTGTTTCTGTGATACCATTACTGGAATATCGGGTAGGATTAATCAAGCGTTCTGACCTGCTCTATAGGCTCGCAATCACAATAGAATACGACACAATGAAACACAAAAGGGACTATAAATCCTTGCAAACATCCAACCCTCGAGACAGACGTCATGGCGTACAGTTTCAGTTTTCGTAAATGAAGCTTAATCAGAATGGCTTATTGTATAGCGAAATGTTATTGTCATACTTTTAATAAGGTGTTAAAATTAGACTATAACAAAGTTATTTTTTAAATAAATTGTTTCTGTTCTTAGTCCACTACGTAACGTTTACAATTTCAACACCGCTTTTCCATGTATTCGTTTACTCAAGCATCAACAAGTCCATAGGAAAACGCGGGCCCAGTGCGGATTGGACGACTTCACACACAACTTTTGAATCTCTTCACAGGCGTGCGTGAAGGTTTCCTCACGATGTTTTCTTTACCGCAAGAGCGTCGGATAACGTACATATAATTACGAAAATTTGAAAACACATTGGTACGTACGGGGTTTTGAACCTCAGCCTTCCCAGTAGGAGGGCGACTACAACAAATGCTTTGAGTAACACATCCTAATACTATTACTACTACATAGTATTCTACTAAAGTCTTAAAATCCTTATCATTGTATATTGAAAAGCTTTCGAAATCGACCCATTTCGATAACACGAACAAAATCGAATATAAAACTGAAAACTACGAAAATAATAAAATGAAATTACAACAATAGCACTTAAATGATCTCCACTCAGCTTAAAGGGTAACGAGAAACTGTTCTTTAAGATACTGTAAAGAAACAAGTGATTCTATTTAATGGAATTGAAACTGTTCAATGAAACTGTATTCTAGAAACATTGAAAAAGTCTCTTAGTTTAAATTGACTATAATTTAGCCGTTGTAATCTATCCCAAACGGAAACTAACGGTGAAGGAAAACATCATGAGGAAACGTACGTAAAAATCAAAGGTTTTGCGTGAAGCCGGTCAATCGACACTAAGCCTGCGTGGACGACTACGGCCTTACACATACTTAATGAGCTGAGATAATAAATCTAACCCAGACTTTATCTGATCCCACCTTAAACATTTTAATTTCAAACGTTGACCAGACGGGTAAAAGAGTATTAAAATTTGTTCTGCTGCTAGCTATTTTATTTATATTGTCACTTCTTGTCGTAAGTGATGTCACTACACTATTACTAACCTATCGCAGTTCCCTACACATAGGTCTCCCCGATTCTTTGACGACCCATTTGGTGTAGCGGTTGAGACATCGGCGGCTACTATGATAGCGGAAACCCTTGGTGTAGTAGCCACCGTCTTAACCATTATACTGAACGGGTTGTCAATTTGATTATATTACAAATTTAATCTTAATTCATAAATAAGCATAAAAAACGACAGGACAACATTACTCGTAGCTACTTCTTCATGAATCGAAAATAATAATGAACTCTTTATTTCAGACTTTTCTTAAAATAAAGCACGCCTTCGGTGTGAAATTGTTGTCATTAATTTTCTCGAACCTTGCAAACAGCTCATCATCTTCAAAAAATGTGTCCCTTGTAAACTTCAGTAATTCAATAAAGACAAATGTGTTTACCAAATTAATGTAATTAGGCACATATATGGTACTTAGGACTACTAAAGTTTATGTATCTCATTAAGTAAGTGTAAATGTATGTTGGTAAATGTAAATCATATCAACATACATCATTACAACACAAATTACTCTACCAATCTCGCACTGTCACCATTAAGGTTGATTGATTACTAGTGCCATGATAATAATCATAGCTTGATTGCGAAATCTAATTTTGACCAAAAACTTTATCATTGTAAAGGTTATTACGCATTTCTCATTAAACATAACCAAGTCTTGTTTCACATAAAACTTGTAGTAAAGAAGCGAACGATTCACTTGGTCAAAAAGTTAACTTTCACCCATAAAATTTGCAACACCAGAGATGACAAAAAGACGTCATCATCAGATCATTATACGTACCAATCGAGGGGCTCGAGCCTACCGTAATAGGCCTTTGTCGTCCACAAGGGCCCAGTGCGTTTGAATCTCTTCGCAGGCGTGCGCAGATTTCAGAACGATGTTCTCCTTCACCGTAAGAGCGTCGAATAACGTACATATAATTTCGAAAATTCGAAATCACATTGGTACGAGCCGGGATTTGAACCTACGCCTGCCCAATCGGAAGGCGACAGTCCACTCCATTGAGCCACCAAAGGTGTTGTTGGCTCTTTAAATTAATACGCACTTTTTTAAGAGATCATATCATATTGCTTCAAAATCGTTTTTGATAGCAACTAATTCCAAAGCTGAATCTTTATAAAATTACATGGCGGGAAGTAGCCTACATGGGTAGCTGTACATAAATATATAGACACAAATCATCAATTTCAAAAGCGGTTTATTAATCCATTCAAGCCCTTTTTAAAAAATACCAATATTACCAGATGCCATACCATACTGCATACTGCAGCCATACTGCAGCCCGCACATCGGTGGTCACGGCATCTCGATTAAGTATCCTTGCCCGCCCATTAGCGTTTTCAGCATGAAGCTGCAGATTTCGACATGCATCTTTTAATATGTTCAATTTACTTGTACTGTACCTACCGTGTGTAAAATACGTGCAGTTTCTGCGATTTTAGTGGATACGATGTGATAGTTTTTTTGGTCACTAGCAGATATGAAATAACCTTTTATTTAATAACACTTTCTTGCTTACAAAATCCATGCGAAAGAAATAGCGGACGTGAAAAACTTAATTATAGTTGTTAGTTGACCAAAATTACAAAAGTTTTGGGTTACTGAAAGCAATCTCGTCCGCCTAAAGGCGAGCTCGCAGGACAGATAAAAATTGGCTTATTTTATTAATATCAGCATGGGCGTTCTCGGCGTGACAGTTACAAAGAAATGAAAATTGGGCTCGGCACTGAATGGGATAAGTAGTAAAATAAATAAATAAATGCACTGACATCCACACAGCGCCATCTAGCCCAAGTTAAGCGTGAAGCTGTATTATGGGTACTAAACAACGGATAAAGATACGTATATATTTGTTTTTTTTTTTGTAATAAATACATATTATACATAGAAAACACCCAGATGTAATGGACAAACAGACATGTTCATGCACACAAAATGTTTGTACTGCCCTGGGATCGAACCCGGAACCTTGGTGTTGCAGTCGACGTGTTCAACCGCAACACCAAATGGGTCGTCCAACCTTATTCTTAATATTGCCAATGTGAGCAATCTCCATAATATTGAAAGGATCGCCTAAGCTATTTGAATAACTGTTTTATTGGACCGGAGGAAACAAAATGTAAAGGAGACCCGACGTCGGGACGCCCGCCCTTTAAATACCTTTTAAGTCTGGAGTTTTCAGGGAATTTTCTGGAAGCGCTTATAAAGCATAATAGGGAATACGTTTATGTTTGCACCTTTTCCGTGACTTTATTCAAAATGTTGGGGGAAATTTAAATTCTATAGCGTTATGGCTATATCTATGATCGATCTGATGAAATTATTATGTTTAAAGTCTAACGCCCGTATTCTAGAACGAGACTTAAGCACAGATATTTGCTTAAATAGAGTTTGAAAGGGTTACCGCTAATTATAATATATACTGGTATCCCTTTATAAATCAATTTACGTAGAGATCAATGTTAAGTCTCAAGCTAGAATACTGGCCTATAGTTGGTTTAACCAACTTGGTAGTGGTAGTGGTAGTAGACTCGATACTGAGTCGACTAGGTAGGTACCACCGCAGTGCCAGATATCGTCCCGTAAAACAGGAGTGTTTTGCACTTTTGTTTGGGGATAAGGTCACTGTAGCTAGTGAAATTACCAGGTATAAGAGACCTAACATCTGTTGTCTCGGGAGACGGGCGCTGCGCGGCATTGATAGAGAATAATTACTGTTTATCAGTTGTTGGTCTTCTTCAATGCCGCTCTGTCATGGTCAGGTGTATAGCTTACCATCAGATGAGCGTCCTGACGTCCTGTTTACTTCATAACATAAAAGAAATACCATTCCTTGGTCAAAACTATTTATGCAAGATATTAAATACAAATCATATCAGAGTAAGGATGACAGTAATCTTAAATAAAATACTAAAATCTCCTTAGGGGAAAGAGAAATGTTCCTTCCCCTCGGGATAGGTAAGCTATCTTGAACCCGCAACAAATTCAATCTGAACCTAAATAAGGGAATAGAAAATAAAACATCGACAATTCCGTTTTAGTGAAGAGAAAATCCAAATAGGTTTTATGGGCACGGATAAACTTTGAGGAGTATCTTAGTCAATAACTGAAACTTCTTTTAAATCATCATCATCATCAGCTCATTAAACGTCCCCACCGAGGGGCACGAGCCTACCCGTAAAGGGTGATTAGGCCTTAGTCGTCCACGCGGGCCCAGTGCGGATTGGACGACTTCACACACAACCTTCGAATCTCTTCGCAGGCGTGCATGAAGGTTTCCTCACGATGTTTTCCTTCACCGTAAGAGCGTCGGATAACGTACATATATTTTCGAAAATTCGAAAATACATTGGTACGTGTCGGGATTTGAACCTCAGCCCTCCCGATAGGAAGGCGACAGTCCACACCACGGAGCCACCGACGCTCTTCTTTTAAATAAATTGTACTAATTTTAGAAAACCAATTCAAATGGTGTTAAGTAGTCTTTCGCTAAAGGAAATTAATAAAGCTTAAATTCATGATAATTTGTTTTTGCAATTTTACTCACAGTTTTTTCGCCAAGGTCGTGAACTCTGCAATGAAGGTGAACCCTGGCCCCTAACTGCGCTGTCACGTTGCTAGCAGCGGCATCGTCTTCGAAGATCGGAAGCGGCTCAGAGGTGGTCGTGGAAATATCCTCTTCATGCTCTTCGTACGTTTCTGTGTATATCTCATGCCAGAATGGGCCATTGATGACCTTTTTGTCACCGGTTTTGAAGTCCACTGGAAATTAAATTATTAATTAGTCTTCTAAAGTTAATAAGGCAACATTGAAGTTGTCAAAAATAGATTCATTGAGGGATATTAATAATATTAATAAGTCTAGCAGCTCGTGGTACATGTGATTTTCCAAAATTGAACTCTGGTGACTTTCGGTGCGTAACAATTAATAGTGAATGAAGAAATAAGCTTTTTCCAATATTGGACATTATGGTTGATATAGTAATGTGTCTTCTGCCAAGCTGCTAAAAAACGTTTTTTTGTGCATTATAGGTGTTAAAGCGGATATACCAAATCTGAAGAAACTAGTAAACAATGATTTTTATACGAAATTGATGTTCTTGTTATAACAATGAATAATAAAATATCTATATATAACTATTTCAATAGAAAAACCAGTATTTTTTACTCAATCTCAAAAATACTGGGGATTGTGAACTCAAGACAAGTTATAACTTTAAACTTCTAAAGAGCAAGGTAGTACATAAGGATATATAAGGATGTAATTAGTTACATTTTGATGTAGTTCGTAAGTATATTCTCCTTTAATAATATAGAAATGTGTATGAGGTCTTCAAAATGGTGCAGTCTGTAGATAAATCCTCATCCAATAAGGATATTTGAGCTTATAAGAATTTCGGTAGCTAGAGGGAAACTTTCCCAGTTTGAATCGGGCTTATGAAGTAAAAATATATAAGGCTCCGCAAAATATTTTTATGAATATCCAAAAGTTGTAGCCAATAAATAAATTCCACTCAAATTGGTATGGGAGCTTCTTACTTTTATTTATTAGAGGTTTTAATAAAAATCCTCATAGAAATGACATGTTTCACTAAAATTTAAATGGTTTTGGTGATGCTCCGTGAATCCTATTTACAGAAAGATTTTAATGTTTACTTTTCGATCATGGTGTAGCATAAGGAAGCTTTATAACAATACCGCAATAAAATGGTGTTAATAAACTTAAACATTTCAAAGTTAATTTCAAAATTATCATAATGCTTTATTACAGGAGTGCCTTGGGAATTTACAGGTATCTCGGAAAATCATTAGTAATTAACGAGGGCGCTAAAAAAACCCACACAATCGAAACCGCGAACAAAAGCTAGTTTATATGATAATTTTTCTCAATTAATATAACCAGGAAAAGTTTCCTGTAAAAAATAATGAAAAATCTGAAACATAACTAAATTTCTGGTTTATTTGAACGTGGCTATAAGAAGACCTCATCATCATCATCATCACAGCCTAAAATGTCCACTGCTGAACAAAGGCCTCCCTTAATGATTTCCACGTGGGCCGCTCCCTAGCAGTTGACATCCATCTGCTACCCACCACCTTACCCAGGTCAAGAAGACCTTACAGAGGACAAAATATGTTCATTTCCAAAAACTGATTCAACTTCAATCACATGGCATCTTTTTATGAAAATTTACTATCTATTTCCACCAGAATGACGTTTAGCTAATGAAATTCAAACCAAATACCTGGTATTTGCGGCGCTATGACACATAACGTCCTGGTGAGCAACGAACAGAAAATCAAGAGTCCAGCTGGCTTCATGTTTTTAGCCCCAAGTGGGGAGCCATAGAGTTCATCTATCCTGCTGCCTTCGGTTCTGAAACAAGAAAATTATACATCATTATTTAACATTATTTTGTCAAATATCTACCATCTTAGTGCAATTAATATAGTGACCTAATGTCGGTTAGAAATTAGTTTTGTTATTGGAATTTTACCTTGTTGAAACCAAAAAGAGTAATTTCAGTATACAAAGAATTCTTGGTAATTTTATTTTCCATGATGTGTAATGCGTTTAAAATATGTTCACACGTATGATCACAAAATAATAATGAAATTCTCTGGAAGAAATCCCAATTCTTTTTTATAAAAGACCTCGGTGAGCACCCACGCAAAATATGCAGGAAAGAATCTGTGAATCAGAATTCCTCGGACGTATAAACCACTGAAATCCAACTTTCTGCAACGCCATGAAATGGCTTGAGTCAACTGGTCTAATTTCTTTTGCTATTTTTTATGGTTTTATATAGATAATAATTCATTTTTGGCAAACTATTTTAGCGATTTAGTCTTGTCTAAATGGTTTAGGCAGAGTGCTATTTATCTAAAAGAGTATGGTGTATTTTATGTCATTTAAATTTGCTTCTCTGAAACTGTTTTCCACAGCTACATAAATTTTATTCATTCGTTTAACTAAACCATAACAAATCAGTAGGAAGGTTACTATTGGCAATATTTTAAATTAATGCTTTTATCATTGATCGATATTTTTATACAACACATCTTTAAGTTTAAGTACTCGTACATGTCAAGTCTTACTGATGCTATTTCTTAGCGGTCTCATTCTAATACAGTATTTTAAAAGCTTAACAGGATGACATCAATTCCCAAATTTGTAAATGTGAATTGTGTCATAAAAAAAAGAATTCTTGTATTTTGTATATGTATTGCAACCTCGTAATATTATTTTCTAGAGCCTTCAAAAGCCAAATTTTCAAACGTTACAGATGACATCATGTCATCCGTTGATTACAAAATATTCATCAACATGCATGACCGCAGAATAAACAGTTTCAAACCACGTTTTACAGTTTAGTGGTAGCCAGGTAACATAAATTTTCAGGATTCCGTGAAATGTGTGAAATTTGAAATACCTGCTGCGTGCAATTCTGTAGCATTTTAGCGTTATTGTGGACACAATTTGAATAATAATAAAACGATTATTTCTCTCTCTCTCTCTCTCTCTCTCTTCAACCTATCGCAGTCCACTGCCGGACATAGGTCTCCCCATTTTGCGCCAGATATTATTTAAACGATTATTTAATATCAATTCAATTAGATATAATTAATTATGTACATATAAAACAAAACATTTTTTATAAGTGAATTTATTGGTCAGCCCGCTCAACTGGTCGTAAATGATACGCCTGACCATGGCAGAAGCAGTGTTGAAGGAAACCAATAAAAGTAAAAATTGTCAACTCTACCCTGCGCCCGTCACCCGTTTATCTATTATACCCGGTAATTATAGATAGATAGATAAACACTTTATTGCTCACAATTACATGAATGGTACACAAATACAGAAAATTCTAACATATAGTGGGCAAATCGGCCTTATCGCTACGAGCGATCTCTTCCAGGCAACCTTTAGATAAAGAACAAATTAAAGAAGAAGCAAGGCAGTGGGCAAGTAAGTTGGACACTAAATAATTTATATGAACCATAATAATACAACATAATTAAATAAATTATTAAAATATACATAAAAAAACATTAAATAAAAATAATACTATATATATATAATTAATAATACCAATATACAAACTTACACATACATACACAAATACATATACTCACATATATATATACAAAGTTAAAATAGTTAATTGTAGTAGCTACAGTGTCTTTATCTCGAAACACAAAAGTGCATAACAATCGTCTTTCACGGGACGATATCTGGCACTACGGTGGTATTAACCCAGACGACGCAGGATCGAGTCTGCCACCGAAAACAATCGTTTTAATTTTATTGTCTTTTACTACTATCCTACTAAGTATTATATAAAAGCTACTACTAAATCTCATCAACATCTTAATATAATTGCAGTTGAGAAGTCTTTTGGAAAGGTTTCATTAAGCAGTGAGCGATACGACCGGGCGATCTTCAAGAAGAGAGCGTATTCCCACTTAAAATGCCAGCAACGCATTTCTTAGTCCTCTGGTATTGCAAGTGTACATGGGACAACGTCATTAACCATCAGATGAGCCGTCTGCTCGTTTGCCCGCTGTCACATAAAAAAAGGATTGGCGATACCTATCGCCGCAAAGAGACAGAATGCATTGCTTATCCCTAATATTAAATTGATGAAAATTCCAAACTTTTACCCGTATAAAAATACAATGCAATCCACCTTTATTTGAACTTACATAATTTGCGCATGGAAAACAATTTTAGTCAGCGCTTGTTATTATATTGACACACTCTCGAACACTTGCCTGTAGCCCCAGGCAATTCTGGAATCACTAATATTGTGTCGCCAAATATAGCCACATTTCCTGTAATTTAATTCTAATTGACACCACTAGATGGCTTTGTCCTCAATTACCCGGATTGGCCTATAGCCAAAATGCAATTTTCAAAGTATATTCAATTACGTTTCGAAGCGAAATTCACTTATGTCTCTTATAATTGTAAGCCTTGTGCTATCATTGCCATGTTTACGTATAGTATAGATTTAGAATTGTAGCGCGAGTCGGTGTCTCATTGGTGAGGACTGTTGCTTTCCAATCTGGAGGGTGCAGGTTCAAACCCGCCATGTATCAATGTCTTTTTGGATTTTGAAATTATATGTACGGTATTCGAAGCTCTTAGGGTAAAGAAAAACATTGTGAAACTACGCATGACTACGAAGCGATTGAAAGGTTGTGCGTGAAGTCGGCCAATCTGTACTGGGCCCGCGTGGATGTCTTAGGCCTAATCACCCTATACGAGTTGGCTCGTACCCCTCGGTGGGGACGTTTAATGAGCTGATGATGATGAAAACCAGGTTAGAGTACGAGTTTAAATCAGGTAACAAAAGATAACCAAATAAGAACTTTGTCCAGATTAGTCAAAATTCAAAATACAAAGGCTGACTTTTTGGTGCCCATTTTCTAAAGTACATCGTATTACAAATCAATCGAAGAGTTTCCATTGCCAAATTTGGCCTCCATAAGTTGACACAAATACGCGTTGAAAAGCTAAAGTTTCCAAACTTGGCAAAAAGGTAAAATTTCGATTCAATGGTTGTCCTTGAAACGGACGGTAAAACTCCTATCCCAATGGAATGGATATTTATGGAAACATTTGTGTTAGAACTTTGGCTTTGAACGAATTAATGTTATGTAGACGTTCCTACGAAATTTACTGTGTTTTGATTCTATGAAATTAGAAGGACTCGGTTCATGTGTCAATTTTTGCTTGGTTGGTGTTTGTTTTTAGAATTTAACTCATAGCCAATTTCGGTGTTGGATCACTTATTTTTGTACATGTCATATTAATTTGTTTTTTTTTGTTATTTTTTGTGTATTTCACAATAATGAATTAAATAAATAAATAATGAGCCTTATTTTACTGCAGATATATATTTTTACTGGGAAACAGATCCAACGGAATCGTAATATTATTATTAATAATTGATTTCATAAGTACTTAAATAAGATTAATATTTTGTAATATACAAAAAAGATTACTTAAAGTATTTTCATTTTTCTATTTTAATTCTTTGGCTTCGTTAAACAATAGTCAACGACCTAATTGCTTATCTATAATATAAAAATGAATCGCAAAATGTGTTGGTAAGCGTATAACTCAACAACGCCTGGACAAATTTGGCCAATTCTTTTTTTTTAAATTTATTGAAGTCCAAGGATGGTTCTTATGGCGAGAAAAAATCGAATAATTGCTGGGAAAATCTAAAAACAGCCCTTTTCTTTTTCACATACAAACGTTTTCTAACTAAAACGTAGAATCAATTTGAGCTTTATTGCTATTATAATATAAAGTTCATTAAAATTATTTACTTTTAAATGCTTATAGTGTTTTATTTAATTATTTTTAATTTACACCGAATTATTACCAGGATGACGGTTCTGTTCACGATAATTTTTGCAAAGATTATAAAAAAGGTAGGAACAAAACACTACCACATTACAAATTTTTCTGACAGGACGAAGTCTGTCGGGTCAGCTAGTAGTTAATAAATATGAAAACTTAAATAAGTGATTTGATGGGCTTATTTTAGACTGATATTAGGCCCTTTTTTATCTTATCTTGAATAAGGCGTAATATATAACATAATTGCCAGTCGCTATCTTGTCTGAAGGTCAGAATCTTTATCATTAATTATAATTATGCTAAAGGAATACGAATTCCAAAACGGTAATCTTAGAATAGAAATTGACCATTTTAATTAAGTATGCTAATTTAATATCAAAAGAGCTTATAACGGGCTATGGTATAAAAAGTGCAAATAACCCTTTTTTACTCTATCCCAATAAAATCATTTAATGTAAAATAAATAAATGAAATAAATATCCACTGACATTCACACAGAGCCATCTCGTCCCAAGTTAAGCGTGAAGCTTATATTACGGGTACTAAACAACTGATAAACGTACTCGTATAATTTTTTTTGTAAATACATACATATAATACATAGAAAACACCCAGACCAATACAAACAGACATTTTCATGCACACAAAATATGCTTGTACTACCCGGGGCTCGAATCCGGAACCCTTGGTATAGTTGCCGACGTCTCAACCGCTACACCAAATGGGTCGTCAAATGTTGCCAAGACTTACTACAACAAATTCTATATATCAGTTAATATGTACGGCTTCGCCGTTTCGGTACCATCGTGGAGGTTATGCAAATATTTAGTTTCTGATCTATATAAAGTAACGAAACAGCCAAGCCATACATATTTACTTAAACATAGAATTTTCAAAGTAAGGTTAACATTACACTTACACTTTGGTGAATGTTTATACCATGTCTTATGTCACGTCCCACAGTAACACTTTATAGAGTAGCGTTTGTCCGTCTTCTGGGGTTAAGCAACCCACTGACCAATTTTATGCCTATTCGGCTCAGTTGTTTTTAAGTGAAAAAAGTATAACTATCACCAGTTTATTTTATAATATAGATTGAAAATACTACATGCGATGTTAACTTACAATCGGATTATCATACGACAAATGCTATTTTAACACTTTAATGCAAACGTTTTTGGTTAACTTGAAAGTCCGATAAGAGATCATGGAGACAAGAGAAGATGTACCTAATTGAGTTTAAATATGGGACAGCTTCCATTATTGCAATTAAAGAACCGCTTGAAGGCCTTAATTTAAAACATCAAATTATCATCATCAGCTCATTATACGTCCCCAATGTCTCCGCCGAGGGGCACGAGCCTACCCGTAGGGTATATAGCCCTTAGTCGTCCACGCGGGCCCAGTGTAGATTGACCGACTTTACGTTCAACCTTTAAATTTATTCGTAGGCGTGCGCAGGATTCCTCACGGTGTTTTCCTTCACCATTCAAGATTTCGAAAATTCGAAAAGATATTGGCACGTGGAGGGATTTGAATCTGCGTCCTCGATTGGAAGCCTACAGTCTACAGCAATGAGCCACCGACACTTTTTAACTTCATATACGAGAACAAGACGCTAACGGTCTATAAAAAGTAACATCTAAGTGCAAACTATCCACGTAAGATTGTAATTACTAAGCCAATCCTCTTAAATTTGCCTTTGTCTTTAGTAAAGGTACTAAGCATGTAATACAAGGTGTTTGGCGTATCTCGTAACTGAGTGAAATGAACCATTCCAACTTTCTTGTTACAAGTTTAAGCACTAATTAAGCAAGATATAACTTCGAATGAGTTTGACGTAATCCTGCTTTATGTGCGAAACCAGTTTTATCTATCTGCGAACATTGTTTTTAGGACTTAGTGTATTTTCTTATCAATCAGAGGTAGCTGATTTAAAACCTTATTAGGGTCGTGATGTTGGTAATTTATTTTGTCACTAGAAGTGGATGGGGATAGTAAAATTACCTAGTATGTATTATATGATTCTTATCTTATCACCTAAGGGCTGCGATAAATAACTTAACCAATATTGTTTTTTTTTTATAATATCAGCACACCGAATTCTCGGTAGTATATTTTATACCAGAGCCTTCATTTTAGGTTTTTTTTACAAACGAAAACGAAAGATGTCTACTTAATATAAATAAGAGACATACCATCTGTTGTCTCGAGTGATGGGCGCAGTGCGGCATCAATAGAGAATAATAAGTATCAGTTGTTGGATCTCAATGCCACTTTGTCATGGTCAGGCATATCACTTACCATCAGGTGAGCGTCTTAACCATCCTGTACACTTTGTTACTTAAAAATTAACAGCTAGGTATTCTTATTGTGTTTTTAATGTACACTATATCTTAACCTAACCTCCTAACCTAACAACTTGTAGTTACACTTACTGGATCAGCATGGTTAATTGAAAGTAACATCTTTGATAGTAGCAACTCATTGAACGTCCCCACCGAGGAGCACGAGCCTACCCGTATAGGGTGTTTAGGTCTTAGTCGTCCACGCGGGCCCAGTGCGGATTAGCTGACTTCACGCACAACCTTTGAATTTCTTCGCAGGCGTGCGCAGGTTTCCTCACGATGTTTTCCTTCACCGTAAGAGCGACGGATAACGTACATATAATTTCGAAAATTCGAAAACACATTGATACTTGTCGGGATTTCCTTTTAAATACACCCGAGATTTTGAAAAACGGTTTCGTTTGTTGCTTATGCCGTAAATACTAACTGACAGTTTACGAAAATTTCACTGGCTTCTGTACTATATTTACAAACAAGAAATAACCTTGCTACACACACTTCGAACAAGTCATTACAAGTTTCTCGGAATTGGGTGTTTCATCCTGTTCCCGTATTGTCGATCCCAATGGACTCAAGTTTCACTAACTGTCTGCTTTAAGAAAGTTAACTGATGTAATTTGTTTATGCCTCATACATGAACTAAGATTGGAAAACTTAGCCATTTTGGAGCAGTCGCTTCTCGGGGACGACTACGCTGTTAAGAATGAAATGGAGCAAAACTTGTACAGTTACAATCTAGTAGCATTATCATCAGCTCATCCAACGTCCACACCGAGGGGCAAGAACTTCCCCATAAAGGGAGTATAGGCCTTAGTCGTCCACGCGGGCCCAGTGCAGATTAACCTACTCCACGCACATCCTTTGAATCTCTGTCTGTTTGTATTGGTCTGAGTAAAATGTTTGCATTTACAAAAAACGTATGAAAGTATGTTCATTTCTTTTTTAGAACTCATCATTATCAGCTCATTAAATGTCTGAGGGGCACGAGCCTACCGTAAAGGGTCTATAGGCCTTAGTCGTCCAAGCGGGCCTAGTGCGGATTGGCCGACTTCCCGCACAACCTTTGAATCTATTCGCAGGCGTGCGCAGATCCTCACGATGTTTTCCTTTACCGTAAGAGCGTAGAATAACGTACATATATTTTCGAAAATTCGAAAACACATTGGTACGTTGGCGGGAATTGAACCTGGGCCCTCCCGATCGGAAGGCAACAGTCCACACCATTGAGCCACATCATCAAACAGGCTAATGCTTAGTTTGAAGCTAGATGGCGCTGTGTGAATGTTCGTGATATAACTCTCAATCACTCATATTATATTTAAATAACTGTGTATATATTTGAGCCTTACCTCCCATTTCTGATGACTCTATTAGACCCTTTTTCGATCATAGCCGAGAACCATCACGGTCCTCTTAAAGGGATGCGGTTAGATATCTGAGCAAGGATATGAGAAAATATGATATCCTATACCCGGTAGCTCTTTGAAGCGCTTTCAATCTAGAACGTTCAATATTGATAATGTAAGCTCCCGCTCAGCCTAAAGATATGATTTCCCTACTTTGATACAGACTTAAAGACGAAACATTAAAATATAAACTATAACTTCTATATACTCATGACAGCCTTAGTTATAGTAAATGTAGCTTTAAATTCTGAATTCAACCTTTTGACAATAATATCAAATTAAATAATACATTTAAAATATAAAATGATATTGAATGTTAATTATGAGTATCATCAACCAATTATGTAGATTTTAATATACATACCATACTGAGATAATAATTGGAACTTTTTATGTTACAAAGTGTACTCGTACATGGCGGCCCGGACCCTCATCCCGAAACACAGAAGTGCAAAATACGTCAATTTCACGAAACGATATCTGGCATTGCGGTGGTACCTACCTAGACGGCTCAGTAGCAAGTATGTCAACTAGTAACACTGACGGATTAATTTGTCCTCAGAAGAATGGAATCATCTTTCTTTTCAGATGTTAAGGTGATTCAGCATGCAATATCTTAACTTTACAAAACTGGGCAAAATTATACCGAGTGATTTCTACTATACCGGTCTCACCGTGAAATCAAAATCCACGATACCGGATAACGACATTTGGCCATTGGAGAAAACTAGCTTTGGAGTGGAGACAGCATCTTGGCAAGCATAACGTAGGATGAGCATCCTACGTCCAGACCGAAGAACTGACCACTTGCGAAAGGTCGCTGGTGGAGACTGAATGAGGAAAGCGGAGGACCAACATATCAAGGGCAAAATTGAGGAGACTATGTGAATCAGTGGACTGCGAGAGGTTGCTTCGACGCAAATCTTTCTTCTAAGAATAAAGATGACGGCTGGGAATGTATTCGACTCAAAGAGAATTTAATTAAGGTGAAATATTTGAATAGTTAATATCAACAGTAAACATTTTGTGAGTTTAAAACTACTAACTACAAGTTTCGAGTCGATTCAACAGCCGAAATGCATCGTGTTTTAGAATCTTGTCAGTAACTTTCGAATTCCATAAGTTTATTAATTAATAAAATCGATTTGGGAACGTGCCTTCGTAAGTTTAGTGTACTTGGTAAGTTTACGGTTTGAACAATGTGTTCAATTGATTTCTTGAAAGTAATTTTGCTTGCAAAAAACTCATGTTAGATTTTTAACTTATGGATTGCATAAATTCAATGGTAATGGTATTATTTTGTCTAAAACTAATTAGTTTAGGAGTATTATTCAGTTTCCTAAATCTATTCGTAATACATCCAAAGAAAAGCTAAAAATTATTAAAAAACCATACATTAAATCATTTAAAAAATGTCCCTAGATCTTAATTCAGATTACCGGAAGACAAAACAGTCGCGATACAGCCTGAGTGCAGGATTTAATTACAAGTCAAGCTCTTGACTCGCCACATAGAGAGCTTTATGCTTATGGCCATTATCATATTATATGACATAGAGGTGAAAGTGTCGTTATTATTGATGATACAAGGAAGAATATTTTCTGATATTGTGATTATGTGGATCGTAACCCAACACGCCCAATGCAGCCAGGTGATAACGACAACCATTTAAAGTTAGTAACTAGATCAATGTATAATGTACAGTAATGTATTTCACTTGGTGGTAGACTCGATACTGAGTCGTCTAGGTAGGTACCACCGCAGTGCCAGATATCGCCCCGTCAAATAAGAGTGCTATGCACTTTTGTGTTTCTGGATGAGGGCACTGTAGCTAGTGAAATTACCGGGTATAAGAGACCTTACATCTCTTGTCTCGGGTGACGGGCGCAGTGCGGCATTGATGGAGAGTAATTACTGTTTGTCAGTTGCTGGTCTTCTGCAATGACGCTCTTTCATGGTCAAGCGTATCACTTAACATCACGTCAGCGTCCTGACCATTCTGTTCACTTCGTAACATAAAAAATGCGTTCCTCAAGCACATAAGGACTGGAGATAAATCTCTTTAAATCTTTGACACAATATATTTTTTCGATCATCCATCCGATGAGTGATCATCGGGTAAGTCGCTTCACTTGCGCGATTGTAAACTGAACGCAATAACAGCTACACCAAAATTCTGCTATTGGACAAAAATGTATTCACTCCACATGCGAAAAAACTTGTTAAATTATTACATTTTATTTCTTTGTAGTTGTAAATAAGCGAACCGAAAGCAGTTTTGCTGTACAAAGCCCTTTTGGTCCTTCGAGCCGGATTCATAATCCCTTGTGTGGTGAATATGTCGTAGCATATACTTTATGAATTATGTATAACAATATTAATGTAAGGTAAAATATTAAATTATTCCTCTGATATAATTCAGTACTTTATCCCTCTGGGTAAAAGGCGTGAGACGCCAAATATGGTAAAGCTACTATCATATTCAAATTATTTCGCAGCTCTGAATTAAAAGATTAAACGTTTTGTATTTAATAAAAAGGATTAACAGGAGTTTTAATTCGAATTATTTCTGTTTATTTTTAACTCATCATAAGGTTTCAATGACTCTAAATTTATCATGGTTACGGGAAGGCTGAACTGATGTTTGTCTTGCTCACTGCTTTTATATTCTTCTTTATCTTATGGCTTTTAAAGGTACTGCGTACATTTTAGTTGAAACCTCATCATTATCATCTCATAAGCATACGCACCAAGGGGCACGAGCCTACCTGTAAAGAGTGATTAGGCCTTAGTTGTCCACGCGGGCCAATTTCACGAACAACCCTTGAACCCTCTTCGTAGGTATGCGCAGGTTTCCTCACGATGTTTTCCTTCACTGTAAGATCTTTAGTGTAGTAATGTATATTTAATTTATTTGAATTTTTATTAAAATATAAATCGTTGTTATATACAGAAATACATTACGAAAATCAAAATCCAAAGTTAACATATCATAAGCATTGTTGATACCTACAAAAAGATTATGAGGGATTACGTAATTAATTAATAGTTTTCTAAGTGCTTTTGTATTCCTACTAACCTGTCAACCCTTGTCTCTTCTGGGAACGTGGAAGAGTTTAATGTCATTTGAATGATTAAGGTCTAAATATCATAGAATTGAAATGCCAGCTTTATTCAGATTAATGTCAATTTGTTGTAATTTCCCAAAGGTATCCTTTATTTCGTGGCTTTGTTTTATCGAAACTATCAGAATTCGTTTGTTTTTTTTATAAATCAACTTAAATTAGTTCACTTCAAATTACTGCTCCATTTGTTAAAGGCGATTCGTGTTTTTTTTTGTTTTTCTATTATGGTTAACACATTTCAGGCGGAAGCACCTAATTGAATAAGATGGATGGTAACTCCGTGCATTGGAAGATATGTTAAGTTCCCAACATTTTAGTGTCGTATTCGGTATTACGCCTTATTCCACTCTTGTGCTTTTGGCTGCCAAAAAATTAAGTGTCCATTAAACCCCCAAACATTTGACCTCGGCCCTTGGTCTCTCAAAAATGCATTAGGCCTACGTGGTGAGTTACGGCCTAGTCTCTACTGTGCGGGAAGCCTATCTGACGACGGACTTACTGATTTGCGAAGTCATCCCCGTGCAGTACACACACCCGTTCATAAACATGGATGATAATTCGATCTGGGAGATATCTTGTAAAATAATTTCCGTGAACAGGCTCGATAGCAAAGCGGCTAACTTAATCGTCAACTGGATGGTTGAAAAAAATAGTCCAGCCATGCTTCTGAATAAAACCATTAGTAGTACTAACGGTTTAATTAGAAGCATACTTTGCTAGAATAACAGTCGTAATCCTCTTCCTCCCATAGACAATACTCAATGATATTCTGTATATATAAAGGTAGATACGCCACCCATGCTAAAAAACGAACCGCCAAAGAGAATATAGTTTGTAAACTTTCGGTAAATGTACGCTCATTAGAAATAAGTGTGTGTGTGTGTGCTGTCGCTGCATTCGGAACACTTTTTTCGATTGTTTTTCCAGCATATCACGAATCTATACTTTTTACATTATTGACAAGTCTATCAATCGGATTGCATAGAAAGAGTCTGGGTTATTGATTGACTGATAGTAGCCATAATCAGTTTCATGTACCTTAAATAATTGAAAAGAGGACGCGGGGATACATAGCGCAAGAAAAAAAGGTTGTCTAACAGTACATTTCCGATAGGATAAACAAAATAAAATGTAAAATAAAAAGAATCCGATGTATTACAGCATTTTTTTACCAAATTACCAAGCCGAATTGAAAATCACATCCAAATTTACATCGCGAAGAAATACACCATGCCAAATTATTTTCACATCCCGGGATTCCGATAAAATTAATAAAACCCGCCGGCTCATTAGCTTTCTGAGACCGTGCCCGTCCCACATTCTGTTATTTGGAAACTTTCCAAACGGGACAGTTTTTGCCCGGGGCAAAATATGATTTTATTACGATGGAACATGGGTATCTGTTTTTGGTTTTTGTTCAAAGCGTAAAGGATATACAAGTTGACATATAAAGCCTTGCAAACGATTAGATTTCACACAATTGTACATTTACAGCGATTTTGGTTTGTTCATTTATTTCTATAAAGAGCGCCGCCGAGCTCAATGGTGTGGACCGTTGCATTCCTACCGGGAGGGCTGAGGTTCAAATTCCGACACGTGCCAATGTGAACTCGAATTTTCGAAATTATATGTACGTTATCCGACGCTCTTACGGTGAGTTTTTCTTCAGGTTTTCTCGCGATGTTATTCTTCACCGTAAGAGAATCGGATAAACGTACACATAATTCCGAAAATTCGAAAACACATTGGTACGTGGCGGGATTTAAACCTACACCCTCCTGGTCGAAAGGCAATAGTCCACACGAATAAGCCACCGACGCTCTGTGTCGTTTCAGTTATTATGAAGAACTCTCCACATAGTAATATTTGGATCCCTGACTTAACAAAAAAACTATATGTTTTTTTTAGCTGGATTTTTGTGTAGGCCGCAGATGGCTCTTACAGCCTCACCATGCAAGGGACGAGCCTAGTGGCATCCAAACGAGAGACTAGTTAACTTGAAATAACATTTTTCAATTACTCATCCGTGGGCATATCTTTGAGATCGAGTTTATCGAATTTCTTGCCGGTACTTATCGAAGATCCTACTTATTCCGAACCAGTGGAGTCTTAAAAATCTAATAATAACAATTGACAATACAAAAGTATCTGTAAAAGAAATATAAGAAAAAAGCTTTTTTGAGTTACAGATAATTACTTAACTTCCATGACAGTTAATCGTCCTACTACGCTCTCGAGTCTTATAATTAATTGAAATTGCAAAAGTAATAAACATCCCACTTGATATCTCGGAATGCCTCTCAATTTAGTACACTTTGTCGAGTATATTTTTCCTTAACATTCCATACAAATGTGTCATCCCCAAAGACATTATCTCTTGGTATACAATATTATGGGCCATTTCTTTTTATTATTTGCTGTTTCAACATCTGCCCTCGTATCACGAAACAGTGTTATTTATTGTGGAATACTCATTTCTGAATAATTATTGACTATTGTAAAAAATATATGTACATTATTTATTGTATATGATCCTTATCGTAATAATATTTTTTGTGTTAAGTTCGATATTCAAAGGTTGTGCGTGAAATCGGCCAATCTGCACTCGGCCCGCGTGGATGACTAAGGCATATATACCCTTTACGGGTAGGCTCATGCTCCTCGGTAGGGATGTTTTAATGGGCTGATCGTGAATTTTAATATTATCCCACCAAAAATATTCTGTAAAAATCTAGCCAAGTCTCGATGGAGCTGCTTCTGCTTGATTATCTCTAAAAAGTAATGAAATCAAGACAAAGACGTGCCAAGTCTAAGGTTCCTTACTGTGATTAGTTTATTAATATGGTTAATGTTGTGTGACTTGGCCGTTGAAGAGTATACAAGGATACAAAACCAGGTGGTCCATGACACCATTGCACTATTCTGTCGCCAGAACTGCTACCCATTGACGATACAAATTTGCCACTTGGAAAACCGTGATTCAATAACCCGTCGATTGTAGGCTTGATAAAGCCACTAACTTATAAAAAAATTTCAACGGCCAAGGCATACAACATTAACCATAATAATAAAGTAATCGCAGTAAGGGACCTTAGACTTGGCACGTCTTTGTCTTGATTTCATTACTTTTTAGAGATATCAAGCAGAAGCAGCTCCATCGAGACTTGGCTAGATTTTTAACAGAATGTTTTTGGTGGGATTTCACTTCTTTTTGTAGAAACTTGAAAAGAATATTGGACGACCCATTGGGTGTATTGGTTGAGAAGTCGGCTTCCTACAAATATTTTTGTGCATGAATATGTCTGTTTGTATTGGTCTAGCGCGCTCGACTTGGCGGGGGCACTACCGTGCCCCCCGATTTTTGACATCGGATGATGCGGCCCACCATGTTGAATATTTATTGTTTTAAGGTGGTATGTCGATCTCTTATAATTTGGCTGGGCTCTTTCGTTATCTAAGCAGGGTCACCAGGGACTCCGGATCTTCGATTCTCCAAGTTTTTATAGTTTTCTCTTTATGTAGCCATTAAACTGAATGGGAAGTTCTAGTTCTATTTTGATGGTTTTGTTATCTAAGCAGGGTCACCAGGTACTCCAGATCTTCGATTATCCAAGTTTTTTTATTTTTGCCTTTATGTAGCCATTAAACCCTAACTCTGTACCAAATTTTAGCTCTCTTAGTTAATGGGAAGTACTAGTTCTATTTTGATGATTTTGTTATCTAAGCAGGGTCACCAGGTACTCCAGATCTTCGATTATCCAAGTTTTTCTAGTTTTCCCTTTATGTAGCCATTAAACCCTAACTCTGTACCGAATTTCAGCTCTCTGAGTTAATGGGAAGTACTAGTTCTATTTTGATGATCATGAGTGAGTGAGTGAGTGTCTATCTGTCGAAAATGCGAAACTTTGCATTCGCTTAGCGTCGGAACTGAATGACCTACAGACTTGAAATTTTGGATTTAAAGTATGTTATTATATGTTACTAGATGACGAAAATTTGAGCACTCTCATATTATCCAAGGGTTCTCAAATTGGGGCCTGAAAATGCGGCGAAATGGATCCTGTAAAGGATGGTATGGTACGGCAGTGTTTGCTTCGCGCTCGACTTGGCGGGGGTGATGATGATGCAAGCATTTTTAAACTCTATACATCATCATCGTCATCAGACTATGACGTCTATATGCAGGGACAGGCTTTCTCAAACAGAGAGTTCAATCTGTCGCCTACTACGGGAGCCCAGTGGCGGGTAAAAAACACTTATTTTATTTGACCCAAACCAGCTTCATCATCAGCTCATTAAACGTCCTCACCGAGGGGCACGAGCCTACCCGTATAGGGTGATTAGGCCTTAGTCGTCCACGCGGGCCAAGTGCGAATTAGACGACTTCACACACAACCTTCGATCTCTTCGCAGGTGTGCATGAAGGTTTCCTCACGATGTTTTTCTTCACCGTAAGAGCGTCGGATAACGTACAAATATTTATTCAAACCGGCTTATCAAACCTTGATTTTGTTTTGTTTTTATTTTATCATTGAAATAGATAAAAAATTCCATCGTCTTCCTTTCAGGTCATCAAGATGTACTGCAAAAATTCACCCATTTCGGTATTCGGACTAAGCGTTTCGCGTCTACTTTTATAATGCGTACTGCAAATGAATGGAATACCCTGCCTGCGTCTATGTTTCCGAGTGAATAGGCTTTTTCTGGGCAAGCTCGCTCCATCATTTATAACAGATGTTAGGTCTCTTATACTCGTACCCGCTAATTTGATTAGCTACAGTGCCCTCATCCCGTAACCCAGTTATACAAAATGCAATATGTTGCACTGCGGTGGTACCTTCCTAGACGACTCAGTACCGAGTAAATTCTTCAGAGACTGGTCCTAATTAGATAATACCCCCCAAATATATATCAAGAGATGCTTTAATTTCATATTCAGCTAACACGAAGCGCTTTTGTTCTCACGTTGAATTATTTCGGCCTTGTACAAAGAAAACGCTCAAGCTGAAAAATAAATGGTGCAAATAGCGAATGACTGTTTATTATAGTACTAAATATTTAGTTCTTTGCACGGCACATTTACTCCGTAATACAACTAGGCAACCGCAGAGCGGGAATGGAAAAATGGCTGCCCTGACTAGTCTTGACTTGCGAAAATGCCTTCAAAATAAAAACATATTTTCTAACTCAAAAGCTGCCCTGCATCTTCGGTATGAGTATTTGATTATTTGGACAACCAACAAGAACATACACTTAGCAAATTTAATAGCAGTATTTTACACACATGAATATATGATTATTAAACCAAACTTGAGAATAAAATATAAAAACATATACATAGCTAGCGACAAAAATACATAGGTGAAAACCAGAAATCAAATTGGATTTTGCTTAGATGCGAATAAACAATTGATTTGATGAAAGCGCCTTATTTACCAAATATATTCATATTTACCTCCTTAGACAATTCGTTTTAACAATTGTGCTCTCAATTTATGGCTGTCAAGTGTCCTAAATTAGTCTTAAAAGCTTTTGGTACAAATGAATAATTACTTTCACGGACTAGAAATTGCAGTTTGTAGAAACTTAATCATTATGTATTCTGTAGTCATAGGTTTTATAGTCTATGAAAAGCATCAATAAGTATTCTACACGCTTGTAAACTTGTGCCCATTTTATAATGCGTGATGTGGTCCTTCAACAACAACATATTATTTCCATTAAAACTAAAGGATTTTTTACGAACAAGCGAGCTTCCAAAGACACCGTATTCCCCCCTTAAAAGGCCGGTAACGGAATTTGTATTGCAAGTGTATCTACTCGGGCGTCATCATTTAACATCAGATAAGTCGTCTGTTCGTTTGCTCGCTATCCCATCAAAATATATCAGTATATAGTTGGATGTTTACGGCTGAATTATTATACACGTGTAATAGGGATGATGACAATTTTTTTTTCTGTTATTATATCGATGGACCGCATAATAATAGAAACATTGGTAAAAAAATTACTCCGTTAACATTAAAACTCACAGAGATTTTCCAATTCTAAAAACACATTAATGGACTTTCCCAAAAACGCTTCATACAAATGGCTACCTAGTTATGACGTCACGCATTAGTAATTAGTACGCATAGTTTGTGAATTTTGTACTACAACTATATTAAATGTTGTGTTTACTAAATCGGTTTCTTAGCAAAGTTGCTTTAAATTGTATGTGTTATCCTTTGGTTAACAAATTTTTGACAATTAATGTACTTTAAAAATGGACTTGCCCATCTAACTTTGAAGACTAATAAAAATCATAAAACATGAGTTTTCGAGCTGAGAGTAAGCACATCGTTATATTTAACCCAGATTTGTAATAATATGAAATAGTTCTTACAATTTCAGGACCCAGTCATCATGCCTATTGATAAAACTTAACATATGCATTATATATTTTATATTCAGCAAAAAAACTATTTTGATTTTATTTATTTTAAAATTTTATTTCAGCACCGCATCGTATGTAAGATACTTATTAATATAAATTTTTACAAGTAAACATACATTAAATACATACCATTTTAACGTCCGCTGTAAGCAATCTGTAACAATAAAACAAAACAATTTAAGTACCGCGTAAAACAACAAACCTTTGGATAAAGCTGCCAACATTATCCGCCATTATCACGGATATAAAATAAACCAAAATTGTCAATAAAAAACTCATTTAACTACAGTTTACTTTAAAGACTTGTGGCGTTGTGGGAAATTGATTTTTAGAAACTTTAACTAGAATTTCATACTCGATTACGTAAATACACTTTTAGAACTTTTTTTTCGGTGTGGTATCATCATCATCAGCTCATTAAACGTCCCCACCGAGGGGCACGAGCCTACCCGTATAGGTTGATTCGGCCTTAGTGGTCCACGCGGGCCCAGTGCGGATTGGACGACTTCACACACAACCTTCGAATCTCTTCGCAGGCTTGTATGAAGGTTAACTCACAATGTTTTCTTTACCGTAAGAGCGTCGGATAACGTACATATATTTTCGAAAATTCCGTCCCGGTAGGAAGGCGACAGTATACACAGGTGTGGTATGGTAAGCTTCATATATACTTAATAAAAGTTCTAGGCTATGCTATGTGAGACAACCTATTACCTGCACTAGGGCTCGCCTAAATACAGGTTTACCTAGTTCAGGTAAAATGACACAGGGTATTATTCCTATTCTGCCCAGTCCTCTGCATCCGTCCGCATTTCACATCTAGCCTACTTGGTGGTAGACTTGGTACTGAGTCACCGCAGCCAGACATCGTCCCGTAAAATTAATGAGAGACCTAATATCTGTCGTCTCGGGTGACGGGCTCAGGGTAGTGTTGATGGAAAATAATAACCACCAACTATTATTAATTTCCTTCATCACTGCATCTGTCATGGTCAGGCGTATCACTAACCATCAGGTGAGCGTACTGACCGTCCCGTTGAATTCATGTCATGACCTCCACTAGCGTACTTTCTCGAGTCCTTGGTCCATCGGGCCGAAAGAGACCTAGGAGAAGGAGTTTTATTGACCGTGCGCTACTTAAAAAAAAGATATAAATAAAATAAATTCAGTAAGAAAATCCAATAAATTCTAATCAATTCAATGTGTTTTATCCATCTTTCAATTCGAACCATTTGATTGGTTTAAAGAACAGCTAAGTGCGAACTCAACATGCGCTAAACGGATTCCGTAGCTTTTTTCAGTAAACAATTTTTAACTTCAAATTACTTTGATAGGTAAGATTAGAACTTAGTCTTTTGAAGGTGAGCAACAACAAGTCATGAAAAAAAAAACACAATTTCTTGTATAAGAGTTAACATAAAATAATAATTAAAATAATTTAAAGTAAATTATTCATTTTGAAAGTGTTTTAATTGAATAGTTCCATTTCCCTCAAATATTTTCAGATTACTTTTATTATTTGTAGTTAATTAAGTTAAAAAGAGCATCGGCGGCTCATTGGTGTGAACTGTTGCCTTCCGATCTGGATGGTGCAGGTTCAAATCCCGCCACGTACCAAAAAAATAAAATAAAAAAAAACAAACAAAGAACAAAGTATTCCCGAATTTTAGAAATATACGAGTATGATCGTTTATCCGACGCTCTTACTGTGAAGGAAAACATCGTGAGGAAACCTTCGCACGCGTGAAGTCGACCAATCCGCCCTGGACCGACGAAGGCATATACACCATATACGAGTAGGATCGTGCCCTCAGTGAGGAAGTATAATGAGATAATGATGAATGATAATTAAGATTACGTTTGTTGTAAGGTATCTCTCCTGAAATATTTATTTAGATTTGATAATGATATATATTTTGCCAATGAATAAGTATTTTTTCAATGACATGAACTTTGCAGTGTAGGTGTTATGTTTTTCAGTTTATTTATAGCGCCTACATATAATTGTGTCTGGAAGATAAACAATTGAGTAACTATCAAAATTCATGAGATTTTTATGCAACATATCGCCAGCAGAGTCTTAGTTATACGCTCTTTTTGCATAAAAAAAATTCATTATCTTTTTAAAAAGCCGGTAATGCCTTCCTATGCTCCCTTTGTCAATACAAAGTAATGTAATGTACAATCACATGGGCGACGATTTTGCCATGAGATGAACCGTTAACTTGTTTGCCTCCTCATCGTCATCATTACAACCTAAATCCATATGTTCACTGCTGAACAAAGGCCTCTCCTAGCAGTTATCATCCACCTGCCTCAACTACCCGCCACCTTGACCAGGTCATTTTCCCCCTATCACATAAAAAAATATGACCCGTTTTCCCCTATTAGGTACAGAACCCTAAAAGAAAATTCATCACAATTAATCCAATTCCACCAGACCCAAAACGTTCGGTAAACAATTTAAAAATAATGTTAATGCTATTCCATTTTATTCCATCGTCCGAAGAGAAACGGCGACCACTAAAACCATTCAATGGCACAACAATATAGTATTCCTTTGCCTGAAAAAGAATGTCAGTAATTCAAATTTTGTGGAGGGCGAATTTAAATTCGAAAAGGATATATGCATAAAGCTGTGGTCGTCTATAAGCGTGTCTCACAGTAATCCTAAATTAATGATAATTCGACAACAAATATAAACAAAGCCTATCTCGTCATTCCGAAAAGATTTTTCCAAACATTTTTTTTTTCAACATAACATTAGACGACATTTTACAAACAAATACACTATTTCGTCAAAGCGTTCTAGTTAACTTAAAAATTTAATATACATCATTCTCATATAAATTTATAGCTTTGCAGATATAGTTCTGAATTAATATTTTTTTCAGTTGTTTTTTTTTCTATAGTACGACCACAACCTAAAATAAATTAATTCTTATGGCGTTATATTTTTTTACCTTTGTCATAAAACTGTAACTTTAAAATGTTATATTTAAGCGAAAATGAAATGAACATAAAGTTTTAATCCAAATGCATTAAGGATTAACGACAGCTTTGCATATTAAAATTAAATGTGATAATCCACGCGTCCATAAAACCCTAGCCTAATACCGCATTGCGTACGAGAGGAGTTGTGAAAACCCGACAAAATATATTGTACGTTATCAGACTCCCGGGAGCAGTACATTTGGTAGGAGCACGCGAAACACTATTGACTCTTAAAATTATTACGGTTACCATCGTTCCGTTTTATATAATTGCTAATTTGGCCTTCCTCTCACATTCGCTGAATTGATGCGCTCAGTCGTAACAATATGGAGTAAGCCATTAAAGCGAATGTAGCTTAGTCAAAGTGTTAGGAAATAAAATTTTGTACGTTACATTATCGTAAGTTTTATTTTATACTGCTGTTATAGATGGTCTAAAATATACTCATATTAGAACATAATAAGCAATGTACTTTGCCGAAAATAACAATAACAAGATTTCCATTATGATAGTAAAACCTTATTGTGGCAAGGTTAAAAAATAGAATGCGGCCTTTCGCCTATTGTATCGAAGATAAAAGAACAACCGACTCAGCACTACTTATATTCCCTTTCTTATATAAAGAGAAAAATAATTGGTCTATAAAACTTGCGCACCTAGTAACTGTTAGGTATCTAGTAATAGTACGCTAACTGTTTTTGTTCGAATAGGTTGCTTTTTACGTCTTCAATAAAATGTAGTAGAAAAGCAGGGGACCTTATCATAAAACTATTTATCGCAAATAAATAAAATGCACAATAGCAATCTTCATGGCCGTAAAAAAATATTTAGAAACTATGAGACAAAATTTCACTGAGTTGGAATTTGTTTTATTATTGATTACTGGCTAACCTCGGCAAATTTTGTTCCGCCTAAGAAGCAACAAATTAGCATATTTAGGATAGTTTAAAAAAATATTAGGACGTTAATTAAAGATTTTGTATATACCTAAAAAAGAAAAATAATCGTGCATCATCCCCACTTTTACTTCTCCCCTTTCATGTGCAAGTTCAAGTAATACATTATTCCACTAGTTAAATAATGTATTACTTGAACATTAGTTATAATATTTAAAATTGAAAAAAAAAACATTTCGCCATTTTGTGGAGGCGGCCATTTTGGATAGATTTCCATCCAACAAATCAATATCGGTTGATCCGTGTTTTACGGAATGACTTATCACTGTTAGCCGTAGGTGGCATTCACAGCGTTCCCGGATAAAGACTCGCTACCATGCCAAAAGCAGACTCGACAATATATAAAACTTTAACACCCAATCACTATTTGCGTCATGATCTAAAAATAGAATATGTCGACCGTTCTAACAACTATAGTAAAACAAAGTTTTATTATCTGTAAATAGAAAAATCCAGACAGAAAATTGAACGTTTTGCTAAAGTTTGCCAATAACATTTTCACTTAGCCGAATCCAATTTTGGAAATTTCATTATATAAAGTTTCAGAATAACAATTTGTCGAATTGTATTACTGAGGTCCATAAATTTTCTATTTTAATACATTATCGGAAAGTATCGATGTCTCGATAGTAGCTACTAGATGACCGTATCATAGGTTAGTAGGATCCTAAATAGGCATGATGACTGGGTCCTGGAATCGTAAGAACTATTTTATATTATTACAAATCTGGGTTAAAAATAACGATGTGCTTACTCTCAGCTAGAAAACTCATGTTTTATGAATTTTATTAGTCTTCAAAGATGGGTGGGCAAATCCATTTTTAAAGTAACAACATATAACTTAAAGCAACTTTTGCTATTATACCATTTGAATAAACGCAACATTTAATATAGTTGTAGTACAAAATTCACAAACTATGCATACAAATTACTAAGGCGTGACGTCATAACTAGGTAGCCATTTGTATGAAGCGTTTTTGGGAAAGTCCATTATTGTGTTTTTAGAATTGAAAAACCTCTGTGAGTTTTAATGTTAACGGAGTACTTTTTTTTACCAATGTTCCTATTATAATGCGGTCCATGGATATAATAGCAGAAAAAAAATTGTCATCATCCCTGTTATGGAAACATGTTTTAATTATTTGCGACTTTTTTTATGCACCTCCAAAGTAGTACATATTAAGGACGAGCTTATAAATTCTACAATAAAAGAAGACCTGTTGAAGGAAATCAATAACAGGTGGTCATTATTTTCCGTCAACATTGCCCTGCGCACGTCTTTCGAGACAACAGATGTTAGGTCTCTTATACCCGGTAATTTCATTAGCTACAGACTCCTCTTCCTGAAACCCAGAAGTACTACGGGACGATATCTGGTACTGCGGTGGTAAATAAATAAAACCCTTTAGAAAACAACCCCAGTCACCTCTCTTTGCTTATCTTAAAACAAATTTAAGGCAATGCTTCTTAATAGCACTAAAAACTCATTAGTACCAAGTCTCATACTTTTCAGCTTTCAAACACTTATTTTAGGATTATCTAGGCGTCAGTTTGCAGATTAGCAAAAAGTCGTCAAATTAGACAGCAAAATTAAAATGTGCGCAACGAAATGGCGTTGAAAAACTTTTGAGAGGCTTTTTAATCTTTTGTAGTTATTTCAGCCTTTGACTAAGGACTTTCGAGTTGTAATTTGTTGCTTTTAATTTGTGTCTTTTATATGGATTTTCTTGTACCTTTAAAATTTTAGTTGCAGTTTTGAAGCTTATATTTCATGTCATTATAATAATAAATAATTGATTAAATGTCATATACAGATTTTATTCTAAAAACACTTTATTTATATAACATTAAAATGGCTATCAATTCGTAGTAACTGTTTAGAATCAAAGCTATTTTATAACCGTCTGCATAGTTTTCATAAATTGTTACACTTAGCGCAATCGATGAAATATTTGTCAGTGTACTGATTAGTACAGTATATTTATTAAATCTGTGTAAGTACATAGTATACTTACGATATCTATTCGATGGAATAGCATAATCATCATCGTCATCAACCCATAACGTCTCAAAACACAAACTATATATACAGAGCTATAAGGATTTTGGGCCTTAACTGACCGCACGGATGAAATGCAGATTGGTCTGTGTTAACCATCGTATCGTATCGTATCACCAAAATTTCAGTTTCATGTTAGCATCACATTTGATGCTTCGTCGAACATTTCCCTTAATAATTTTGTTCATGTTTTCATGACAACAATAAACCATAGCATCTGAACGGTCATCGCAGCGATGATGACCATTCAGATTCAAGACCAGCGGACAAGACCCATCCAATTGCGTCGTGGTGTGAGACAGGTGGATGTTATATCCCCGAAACTGTTCACAAAAGCATTGGAGGATGTCTTCAAGACCCTAGACTGGTCTGAACGAGGCGTCAACGTCAATGGAGAATATCTTTCTCATCTGCGTTTTGCTGACGATACGTCATCGTTGCAGAGTCATCGGAAGAGCTTGTTGAGATGCTGAATAGCCTAAATGAATCCTCCCGACGAGTTGGGCTTGGCATGAATTTGGACAAGACGAAAGTCATGTTCAATGATCATATCATGCCACAACCGATATGCAATGCAATAACCGATGGTGTCCTTCTCGAAATTGTGCAAAAATACGTTTACTTTGGCCAAATGATCCAATTTGGCCGGCACAATTTCGAGAGGGAAGCTAGTAGGAGGATTCCGTTGGGCTGGGCGGCATTCGGCAAGTTACGTCGGGTCTTCACGTCGACGATTCCGCAACGCTTGAAGACAAAAGTCTTTGATCAATGTGTCCTAACCGTACTAACATACGCAGCTGAGACATAGAAACTGACTGCGGGATTTGTTCACAAGTTCAAAGTCACTCAACGCGCAATGGAACGAGCTATGCTCGGGGTCTCACTTAGGGATAAGATCAGAATTGATTTAATACGTAAGAGAACTAAAGTTACCGACAAAGCCCGCCGGATCAGCAAGTTAAAGAGTCAGTGGGCTGGTCACTTATATCGCAGAACCGATGGCCGTTGGAGCAGACGAGTTCTGGAGTGGAGACCGCGTTTCGGCAAGCGTAACGTAGGACGCCCTCCGGCCCGATGGACCGATGACTTGCGAAAGGTCGCTGGTGGAGGCTGGATCAGAAAAGCGGAGGACCGGGATATCTGGCGCAAAATGGGGGAGGCCTATGTCTAGCAGTGTACTACGATAGGTTGAATAGAATAAACCATAGATTTTTCTTATTGGAGATTAAAAAAAGGAAAATTTACGACAAAAAAATCAACACTAATATTTGTCCTTAGTAATCACTCTGTTGCCAGCTTTCAAAAATGTATTACTACAATCAAAGAAAAAAAAATCTGTAAAGAATTATCATAGTCCCTTGACTGTGACTGACCAATCATTTTCATTAGAACCTCTGTTAATGTCGTTTGTCCTAATTAAACATCAGTCTTGGACTATTCCTTTACAGCAAGCTTAATAATTTCCTTTTCTCATATATAACACAAGTACTCATATTGACCCTAAATACGAGTGTAAGAAAAATATCGCAGGCTGTCATAATAATCTCTCATTATGAAGACACAGATATTAATGAATTATAATTAATTCGTCATTAAGTTAAGAGAAAGAAAGGTTATATTTATTTTTGTTTTAAAACAAAAATAAATAATGTTTTCAAGGACAGTAATTTAAAATTTTGCTTATAAATTTAACAAAAAGGTCCGTATTGAGTTACAAACCTAACAAGTTCTTTATAGAGCCCCATTATTGTATGGAGAAATAGCAAACCGATGGTTCCTGATATGAAATCCCTGACAAACATAATTAAACCAGTTTACATACGAGGTGAGCAAACACCGGCATTGTTTCCTATTATGATGCAAAACAATCACATTGTTAATTAACGGGGCCCTTTAGAAAATATATTGCTATAATACGGTAAACTTGTAAAACCAGATGTGATAACATAAATTTTATATACTAAATGTCTCTCTCTTCAACCCATTGCAGTCCACTGCTGGACATAGGTCTCCCCCATTTTACGCCAGACATCCCGGTCCTCCGCCTTTCTCATCCAGCTTCCACCAGCGACCTTTCGCAAGTCGTCGGTCCATCGGGCTGGAAGGCGTCCTACGCTACGCTTGCCAAGACGCGGTCTCCACTCCAGAACTCGTCTGCTCCAACGGCCATCGGTTCTGCGACATACGTGACCAGCCCACTGCCACTTCAACTTGCTGATCCGGCGGGCTATGTCGGTAACTTTAGTTCTCTTACGAATTAAATAATTTCTTATCTTATCCCTAAGAGAGACTCCAAGCATAGCTCGCTCCGTTGCGCGTTGAGTGACTTTGAACTTGTGAACCAATCCCGCAGTCAGTGTCCATGTCTCAACTGCGTATGTTAGTACGGGTAGGACGCATTGCTCGAAGACTTTCATCTTTAAGCATTGCGGAATATACTAGATGTATTCGACCGAAACTAGATTAAGGTTGTCCAACGGAAGATGTACAGGGCTGTATTAAGTGTCCCATTTGACGACCTATGTGATTTAATGATTGACACGTTGGGTAATACTCCAAGAATTCCCGGGTTCCAGGCAGTACAAGTACAAACATTTGTGTACATAAACATAATATCTGTTGGTCTAATATTTCTATATGTACAAAAATCGCACCATCAATTCACAAAGAATTCCACAAACGATGCACATTATTATAAGCGGAGTGACGTCACGTCGACATCATTTGATTTAACTGCAAGACATTTGTAAGACGTCAGTGCAGATAGGATATTCGGGAGTTTGATGTTTGAGAAAAATTATATGATTTTATGATGAAACTGTGGATCTCGATATTGATAACTCAGTGACCTAGTTATTTAAACCCAATGGCGTGCACAAAGGTTATGAGTGTGGTATGCAAAGTGAGTGACACGAATTGCAAAAACAATAAATAATTTATATTTTTGTCAAATTGAGTGCTGTTGATAACAACAGATAGCCTTCAAATCTGTAGAGGAAAATGGGCTAATAAGTGGGAATCATTTAATATGTTAGCGATTTTCCAGATTGTCTGGACGCACAGGGTATGCACTGTTTATTTGCATATATGGAATTATTCCCATTTAGCCTTTCCGGAGCGATACAACCTGGTGGCCCTCAAAAAGAACGTACACGTTCTCTATTCGTGAGTTGATTTAAATCTTATTTGGCTTTATGGTTGACAAGATAATCTTTAGTACTCTATATTTTTTTTAATTACAAATTTCTTTAAATTCAAATATTACGATCCCATCAAAAATACATATGGTCACATTAACCATTCCACTTATTATAAAAAAAACCCTGACGTTGCTTTAACCCTCAGCGGGGTATCTTTTGTCAACAAACACGTCTTATCTGACCGTCAACACGCAATCCCGGGTTACTAGGCTGTTATGTACCAATTAACCCTTAAGCGACCGTTTATAGAAACATAAACTGGGCTATTTTGTACCCCTACTACTATTAGGACAGTAGGAACAAGTTAGTTTCCCATTACGCCTAGCATAAATGGGTCAAATTGGCTAAACGTGAATGTTTATTAGTATTTAATAGTTTGCGCAATTGTTTAGTTTTGCTAGGCGCCTTACGTCACTTCCGTTGCAAAGGATTACGTTTTAAGTGCAAGTCACAGTTAAAAGACAAATAAGTACCACACATTTCATACAGGTTTAGAAAAAGCACTTAACAATGACCGTCAAAAAAAAAAGTAAATAAATTAAAATGAAGTTTGAAAATCGAAATGTGCTTCAAATCTTAAACTGTCAAAAATATTTTAAAAACGCACATTTAGGTTGTGGAACTCTCTTGCCGGTAAGATTCGTGACAGCTCTAGTGTTTCCATTTTTAAAAAACGTGTCAAGGAATTATATCTTTCCAGTTGATATATCAATTTATTTTATATATGTATAATTATTTATTTTAATTATTTTCATTGGAAACATATACGAGTATAAATATAATTATTTTGTTCTGATTTGTATGTGTATTGTAATGTTCTGTTTCTATTGTATGTTTGTGTTTGTAGTTCTCGTAAAGGGGATGGAGGTTTACTAAATATGTATTTTTATTTTATTGTATTTATATTTGTTCAAGATATCGTAACATACTAACTTTAGGACTGCTGGAAGAGATCCAATTTGGAATAAGCAGTACCTTTGTACTTATATTTCAATTACATTTGTTGATTTTTATGTTTATGTGTGCATAAAAAAAATACATTATATAGGAGGAGAGGAGGAGAAGGAAGTGCTTAGTCCAGAGGGCTTCTATAGGCTGTTAAAGTAAACATGTAAAGTACCTACACAAGATTTTGACACGATTCTCATCTTTATACGCAGGTATTAAAAAACAAAATAACATGGCAACATTGCCATATAACAAGATAAAAGTTTTGCATAATCCATAAGCTTATATATTATAATTTCGTACAGTTATAAAATATGTACTACATTAAATTTAAAAGTTACAACTTCCGCATAGAAATTGCCAAGATAGTTTTTTTTCTTGTCAGATGTTTAGAACAAAAAGACTTGTCGAAATTTCATTGTATTTTATTGCATGACTTGTATAGTACGATTCACAAAAGATGACAACAAACAACGGCGTTGTGTGCAAGATCAAGAGTATTATTAAAATAGTGAAACAATATAATTAATGATAAAAAATATTATTAATTTTTATTCAGTATAATTTCATTATAATATAAAATATGTGATAATGAACAATTTTATGAGCTTTAACAAAATACAAGAATTTACGCCATGTCAACGCCACAGCATCTCTAAGTATATAAAATTACTTCTTACCTAAGTGGTCATCTTTCGGGAATCGTACTATAATACCCTTTTCATACGGAACCCTAAGAGTGACGTGACTTTGCATCAATCAACGTTGAAGGTTTATCCTTCATCGTTTGAATTAACAATTTCGTTACTTTGTTTTTTTATTCTAACCTTTTTCATCTTATGCTAAAGCATTTAAATTTAAATGTCTTTTGATGTATATTAGGAAATTATCCTCCTTTACAAAATGCACAGTATTTGATAATATTATTTATGTTTTAAAGGTATGTGTGTATAACTAAAAGAAAAATCGGTCTGTTTGTAGGTTTATCCGTTGTTCAGTAACCAAAGCATAACCCCTATCGAAATTGGGGCAAGACAGAGCTGTGTGAATATCAGTAGATTTTTATTTATTTATCACTAAAATATTAATGTCGGTTTAATAGCAGAACACCGAAAGTTATTTATTAAGAAAGTAGTTATTGAGTATAATTAATGGTCTGTTAAGCCTTCAAGAGGTCTCGTGTAATGGATGCGACCGGGTATACCACATTTTTGCTCCTACAATTAATATAAGACTAGTAGGAGGATTCAGTTGGACTAACGGCATTCGGACAGCTACGTTATGGCCTCACGTCAACGATTCCGCAATGCTTTAAGACGAAAGTATTTGAGCAATGCGTCCTACCCGTGCTAACATACGTGGAGACATGGACACTGACTGCGCGATTGGTTCACAAGTTCAAAGTCACTCAACGCGCAATGGAGCGAGCTATGCTCGGGGTCTTTCTTGGGGGATCGGCAAGTTGAAATGGGCAGTGGGCTAGTCACTTATGTCGCAGAACCAATGGCCGTTAGAGCAACGAGTTCTTGAGTAGAGACCGCGTCTTGGCAAGCGTAGCGTAGGTCGCCCTCCGGCCCGCGGGACCGACGAGTTGCGAAAGGTTATTTATTTATTGATTTCTCTATTTGACCCAATAATTTTCGGTACCTACTAGAATGAAATGATCGGGCGCCCATTTAAGGATAATAATGAAGTTATATTTTAAATATATTTTAAACCTAAGACATTTTTGAAGAAAAATATGTATAAGCCCAGCTTAAGTCAGCTTAGTCTGGGACTCAGTGCCCAAACTTAATAGAAAAATGTTCAAAGCATAAACACCTTCATGATAAAATTTGTTTCGATAACATTTTAACGTATTTTCGATAATCTTCTTAAGGTGCACTTAACGCAACTTGAATATGGAAAATGAGGCAGAAACTTAGATGAACAATGTCAGCTTATTATTTATCTAAAGGCAGAAAGGATTACATAATGTAATTTTACGTGAACTTTAAGTTAGAAATTGGGTTTAAAAAGTAATTTCAAACTCTTTCCCGTATCATAAAAGTTTTCTTTCATGTAGCAGAATTGATTTCAATGGGAATATTTTTCGATGGGGCCATGATCAGTTTATAAGTAAAACTACCGGGTATAAGAGACCTAATATCTGTTGTCTCGGTTGACGAAGTGCTACATTGATGGAGAATACTGTATATCAGTGGTTGGTCTCATTCAATGCTTTATCATGATCAGTTCACTTTGTAACATAAAAAGGTAGCACATTAATTAATACAATTCTAATTAATCAACTATCGCAATAGCCAATAATTAGATGGGTGACCATTAAATTTTACCGCGAGTCCGTCGGTGCTTTGTCGTGACAAAAAAACTAAAGACTCTCTGTAGCTCCAAGGACTCCGAAATTTTTCCATTAAAATTTTTATTTACGTGTGTACTAAAAAATTGTACATAGCGCCAAATAATTGAATTTCCGACTGATGTTAGAGCACTTACGAATATGGTTCAACGACACCTTAAATTCGATTTTGAGGACAGCAATTTGCGGTTGACCCACTTTTATGATGGGCCTCAATTAGTCCATATTCACCAAACGTGATTTTATGCAACAGTTTTTTTTTATGAATGTTTATGTGAAATTTTCATAACTGTGTAATTACTCGTATATCAGGCTGCGTATTATATCCGAAATTTGTATTTTCATATTTATTTTGATCATTTCCTAATTAAATATCATAAATAAAATAAAATCAAAATGTAACGGAAATTACAGTTTTGTAAATAAATGCCAAATTTTAAGTTTCGTGTTGATTCTCCTCCATTCCAAACCATAGATAGATTTTTGACATTCACAAGTCTTCTTTATGGATCAAATTTTAATAAATATTTATTGCTTTTCATAATTTTCAAACAATAACTCCTAGTATTATTAATTTTCTTCAACACTTCATTTGTTTTCGGCGTATCACTCACCACCAGGTGAGCGAACTGACCATCTCATGACATGACATTTTTTGAATTTTCAATCAAAACAGAAGTAAAAAAAAACTAGAGTGACTACCATCGGAACGAAGAGCTAATTCTACTGAGACTCCGGCAAGAAACTCAGTCAGTAGTTGGGACTGACGGTTTCACTTGTCCTTTGAACTTAGTAATAGTAGTAGTGGTAAAACATTTTATTGCTCACAAGTACACAAAAAAAACAGTAACATTAACAATACTGTGGGCAAAGGCGGCCTCTTCAAAGAGATCTCTTCCAGGCAACCTTTGGGTAAGGAACAAAGCCGGAAAATAGAGGTAGTGCACAAGCAAAACTTAAACAAAATAATCAAAAGCATACATACATACATAAACATAAATACAACAATACAATATCACAAATATAAATAAATATATACACATCAATATACATATAGATACATATAAATAATACCATAATAGAAAAACGAAGTTAAACATATAATTTACAAATATATTATAATAATAAATTGTGAAATAATAATATGTAGACAGTTCAATGAAATTAAATAACAGAATTTAATAAATGCTGACGAAGCTTGTTCTTAAAGGTGACTAGTGACTTAGCGTGTCGAATCTCAGATGGCAAACTGTTCCAAAGAAAGATAGAGAGTGAGTGCATCTAGTGAGTTTATTAGATAGAGATAGGGAATAAACTCACTAGATGCACAAACTCACTGAAAAAGTCTCCGCGGCAAAAATCTGCGCATCGCGTCAATTGGGAAGAATTTTTATTCATAATCACGTCGCTCGCTACATGTCACAATGTCATACTAGTTTTTTTTTATTGAACAGGAGGCAAACGAGCATACGGTTCACCTGATGGTAAGTGACACCGCCGCCCATGAACATGTGGGTACGCTCTTTTTTCGAAGGACGCCAGGATGTATCGCTCTGGAAATATATCCAGCGGAAGTTCATTCCACAGTGTGCTCGTGCTTTTGATTTCGTACTCTTTTATGAAACGTTATGGTCAACATTTTTATGTATGATTTTACGTCAAAAGTGTCTTGTAAATAATTAATTGAATAAAGGATTTTTTCATTTCATTACGTTCTCTCTTCAACCTATTGCAGTCCACTGCTGGACATAGGTCTCCCCCATTTTGCGCCAGACATCCCGGTCCTCCGCCTTTCTCATCCAGCCCCCACCAGCGACCTTTCGCAAGTCGTCGGTCCATCGGGCCGGAGGTCGTCCTACGCTACGCTTGCCAAGGCGCGGTCTCCACTCCAAAATATAATAACTATACGTATGTATCATGCGGCTCGTACATTTTTTTGGTAACTTTTCTTCGTGATTGTGCATCTATTAGTTTATTGATTATTTATCTAAGAAGAGATCTAAGCACGGTACCTTCTTCCTTTTCAAACAATCAGGCCATAGCAAAAAATTTGCAACAGTGAATTTCACTATGCAGTTTCCCTTCATCATTCAGATCTATTACCCCCGGATCAAGCAACCATTTAAACTTCATGTACAACCAGTTTAACTAAATAAATCAATGCCATCCTGTTGTCTTATCAGTTTTATGACAAATTCACTTCCTGTCGTACGAATAACTTTTGCAATCAATCTATCGGACGAACATAATAAATTTCCTGGATTCTCTTAACAGTCAATGACTAATATCCGGGTAATCATAAAGGATTTTAAGATAATATCTATTATTTATATTATAACAACTAAGTACTGGTACTTTTATTAAGCTAAAAGTAAAGGTTTCTTAAAATAAAATAAAAAGTTTTTAAAATAAACTTTTAAATATACTTTAACTTCATATCATTAGCCTATAATAGCTAACTGTAGGGCCGAACTCCCATGGCTATGCTGGAAGCGCCTGTCCCCGTAGACGGTATAGGCTAATCATTTAAGTATACAGCGCATATTTTTTGTACGGATGTTTTAAGATATTTTATAATTTTTGGCAGTCAAAAAACAAGTGAATAGGCTTTTTTATGGCAGCTCTCAAGACATGTCATTTCCACTAGGATATACTGTGCTAAGAGCAAACCCATCATAATAAAAAACAAATAAGACGTCTAAAAGTAACTCAGTCATTGTGTTATTGATATGAAATCGCCCATCATACGCTAATGATGTAGGCAACAATATTGTTAATTCCACAAAGAACAAGGGTAACCAATTTGTACGGTGTAGCTAGGCAACATCGGGAACAGCTGGAGTCGACTCTAAGCCCATTACCGCTGAAAAATTCCCACGAAAGCCCGTTAAATTCACCCAACCCACCCGTAATCGCCGACATATGTTACCCGATACTTATAACTTGTCCTGGGAACAGTAAATCATGGAACACACTAAACAAAAATACCGTGACAATGGCTATAGCGTGTTTTAATTATGATCAATGATTGACTTTGTAACGTATTGTTTTCATGACGCGTTATCGGTTATCATTCCGCTCACATCATATAAATAAAATTGAGTTCCTGTTTGTATGAAAATATTTTTTTATATACAATTTCAAAAATTCTTACCTGCCTGTCTGTCCGATTGTTTCGGATAATCTCTGAAACGGCGGGACAGATTTAGTCAGGAATTTTTGGCAGGTAATTGATGTAATAACGAAAAACTTTGGCCACTTTTATTTAGAAAAAAAAATTATGCAGTCGCGCAATGGTCGCGCGTCATGTATACTGTTCGCTTTAACTTGACTTACCAAAGCGATTTTAAGTTTTGTTTTACTGCGGGTGAATATCTTATACCGCGGGTAAAACCACGGGGCACAACAAGTAAGTAAATAAAATTCAAACTTCATCTAACAGTCATATAAACTTTTTTTTTATCGTCTATAGGCAGACGTTTGACCGCCATCTCACCTGATGGTAAGTGTACGGCCTAGGATGGATCAAATAAAGTTGTTGTAAAAAGCTTCCGAAAAGAACTCTGAAAAATTCATTCATTCATTCAAAACACGAAGACGTCATCTTCCGAGACGTCAGGTGCCGAGATTTTGTGGGACCTCACATCTGTCATCTCAAGTGACAGGCACAGGGCAGTGTTGACGTAAAATAATGACTCCCTACTTTTATTTTCTCCAACTTACCACCAGGTGAGCAATCTCGCTCAGGATTATCTGGACAATATCGGAAAACAGCTGAAGCCGATTTGACCATCCCATTCAATGGATGCCAAAAATATACTAGTAATTTTTGAAATAATACAGGTTCATTTATCTTGCTCGCAAACTTCAGTTTACTTGGTGGTAGACTCAATACTGAGTTGTCTAGGTAGGTACCACCGCAGAGCCAGATATCTCGTGAATGAGAGTGTTATGCACTTTTGTGTTTTGGGATGAGACTGTAGCTAGTGAAATTACCGGGTATAAGAGACCTAACATCTGTTGTCTCGGGTGACGGGCACAGTTTGGCATTGACGGAGAATAATAACTGTTTATCAGTTATTGGTCTCATTCAATGCCGCTCTGTCATGGTCATGCGTATCACTTGCCATCCTGTTCACTTTGTATAAAAAAAAATACTATGCGACGTAACACATGTACAAACGAATTACAAATAACCGCCAACTTGCGTCTCAGCGATAAAACCTCTGTTGAAAAAGCTCCGCGTTTACTGTAACTGCCAATTTATTCATGAGAACGGGCTCATGGGGAAGATTCTCAGATTTGCTGCGGGAAATCTATGTGCATGATTGGGGGACCCATTTCTCTTGCGCAAATGAGTTGATATACGTAATGGATGTCGTAAGAATGGTGGATATGAAATTTGTCAACGGAAACTGGTAAGAACTGGTAGGATTAGTATAGTCGCTTGACTAGTAAGTTGAGTATACGCAGACTAGTTAGACTAAGTAAAGTAGGTAAATCTTTTGTTGAAACAGGCATACTATTATTTAGTAAAACACCATAAAATTTCAGAATTGCTCTTTTTCCAGATTGAATTATCATTAAAGTTTACAAAGTCCTCTTGAATAATAGTTAAAATTGACCAATATTCATTTATTCCTGCATTTTTGTCTAGAAAATCTTTTGTGGTTATTTTGTTCGCTTCTTTATTATTCATCATCAGCTCATTAAACGTCCCCACCGAGGGGCACGAACCTACCCATATAGAGTGGTTATTCCTTAGTCGTCCACGCGGGCCCAGTGCGTGTTGGACGACTTCACACACAACCTTCGAATCTCTTCGCAGGCGTGCATGAAGGTTTCCTCACGATGTTTTCCTTCACCGTAAGAGCGTCGGATATTTTTATTATTGTTTTTTTATTAAAGCTCATTGATCCGATGTAGCCATTTTTAACTTCTCCAACAGTGCGTCTATCTGACGTAATATAAGAGTGAGACAACATCCAAACCTTGGTGCCTTTCTTTCTTTGGAAAATGAGTAACGGTTTTGATGTTCGTAGCTAGCGCTCGCTATACTCTCAATCTTCTTTGGTGGGACCTAATCGTTTATTGTTATAACTGTAATATGTGAAAAACTTAAGCTTCCTTTTGAAAATGGAAAACTTATCGCTTCGATCTGAAAATCAATGAAGTTGTTTCTTTGTACTTTTAAATCTTAAACAAAGGTGTTAACTTCACGTCGATCTTTACGTCTCGACCTCTCAATTGGCTAAAAGGTTACCGCGCATGTTGGTCTTAAAATGCTGATGAGCTCGTAACTTAGGGTCGTAAACAGTGCGACGCCCTGACTCTTGCAAGCTGATAAATAATGTTCAACGTACGTTACGTATTATCAGTGTGCTTGAAAAGAGTTTGTGCATTTTATGTGGTAAAATTTACAGGTCCTTTGGGTTACGCCAACTATGGTAAGCTTTGAAAATATTTAAATTGCTTTAAATTAAATGGCTCTTTGTGATCACATAAATGAATAATAATATAAAGCTAATTTATTTGTCTGAACATATATAAACATTGGATGTAGTACACAAAATAAGTCTCAACATGTCATTGCACAAAAGAGTCATCCGTGCCATATACGGCCTTAAATCACGTGACTCACTAAGGGAATTATTTAAACAAATAAATATTTTAACATTACCGTTTCAGTACATTCTAGACTGCGTCATCTATGTACACAAAAATTTACACTAGGAACAAACACAAACTTGCCGTTCCAAATCTCAGAATGGATAAGGTCGGGAACTCATTTGTGGATTAAGCATTAAAATGTTTAATAAGCTACCACAAAATGTAATTGATTTACCCCTGCATAAGTTTAAGTCTCATTTAAAGTCGATTTTAATAAAGAAAGCTTACTATAGTATTGAAGATTATATAAATGATATAAACTCCTGAACATGTTGTTCTCCACGCCTGCACTACTTTTGGTTTTATTTGTTATCATCTATTTAGATTTATATAATACTTAACTGCTAGTAGTACTTTTGTAGATTATTATATTTTTACCAATACTTAATATGATAAAAATTGTAAATTTAATTTGCTTTATATAATTATTTTGATTACAAATGATTCTGTATTCAACACATTTTTTTTGAAAAGAGTAACTACTGAGTTTCTTGCTGGTTTCTTCTCAGTGGAAAACTACCTCCCGAACCAGTGGTAGCTTCATTTGACATTCATAAGTATTCTATAAGGACCTAAACTGAATAAACACTTTTCATTTCATTTCATTTCATACCAGAAGGTGTACTGTAATGCTTTGTTCATACAATTATAATTATTAATGTAGCAAGCTTCATGCAGAATGATAAACAGGTAGGTATCCTTCATTAATCGAAGTCCTCTACAGTACGGTTATTTCGATTTTGTTTCACCACGGACGACTAAAATATGGGATCAATATCCACAGATTTCCTGAGTAACATCACTGTAGTATCACGCTCAGTAGTATTCCACTGTACACTGTGTTGTACTGCACTGTACACTGAGTAGTACTACAGACACTGTGTCGTACTGCACTGTACACTGTGTAGTACTGCACTGTACACTGTGTAGTACTGTATGGTATAATATTGTGTGGTATTACAATCACACTCTGGTATCACTCCAGTTAAACCGGCTCATTCGTGGCGAAGTACGATTCTTTTTTATGTCATAAGTGAACGGGAAGGTCAGTTCACCTGGTGGTCAGTGACACACCTGACCATGACAGATGCAGTGATGAAAAAATTAATAATAGTACGTAGTCATTATTTTCCGTCAACACTGCCCCGCCCATCACTCGAGACGTCATGTGTTAGGTCTCTAATACCCGGTAATACCCACACACTCCTCATATATATTAATTAAAAATTCATGATGAACCTTTTTGTTTAACACAAATAATAATATAAACCTCTGGTAAGGACGTTCAACCGCAAAATTTCACAAACGCACCCAAGCTAAATGAAAATGACTCGTGGGTTCCCTCATTTCACGACAAAGCATTGCTCGCCGCATATTTGATATGTTCATGTGTGAGTTAGCACCACATGCAAAGTTATTGTTGACGCTTGTATAGTCAATGAGAATAGCTCAATTTAATATAGGCTAAAATAATGAAATAATAAACATTTTCCTAAAAGTACAGAATGTTTAAAATTTTGAAGAACTGCTTCATTTCTTTTCACAATTTACGTCAAAACGACAAAGCTTCTTAACTATTTAGAAGCTTTGTCGTTTTGACGTAAATTGTGAAAAGAAAGGGACGCTAAATGTTTTTATAGAAAAAAATACCCAATGCAAGAGTCTCCAAAAATAGGATTTTCAAACTAAAGTCCGCACTTAGCGGCCCGACTACCTCTGTTTGATGTTTGGCAAAGTAAATAGTTCGCATTATTTAAGCATAGATGGCGTTATATGTATGATAAAACACGCTTGCATTAGATGTGAGATTCACTAGTTGGTAGACTCGGTACTGAGTCATCTATGATATGAATTTAATAATATCGTCGTCTATGTAGGAACGACCGCAGTGCCTGATATCGTCACGTGAAATAGAAGGGTTTTACTTCTGTGTTTCGGGTTCAGGGCACTGTAACTAGTAAACATGGGCGTTATCAGCTATTTCTGGCAACCGCTACGTAACCGTGATTTGATTTCAATACCGATATTGGTAACCGTTGCCCAATATCGGTATCTGAGCCCACCGTCTTCATTGTACCGCGGATTATTGGCTATCTACCTAGTTAGTTGCTGCTTTTTTTTTTTTTTTTTTTTTTTTTTTTTTCGAACTGACTACTGCTGTTGGCCGCAGATGGCCTTTACAGCTTCACCGGGCAAGTGGCGAGCGCAGATGGCTCTCAGCCTTAATATTTACACAACGAGCCTAAGGGCGTCCCCGAACGGGACTCGAACCTCGGCTTAGGGCGTTGCGGGGGGGGCTTGGTAGCCTAACATATGTTTGGGGAGAAAAGCGGCCCGGCACATGCCGGTTACGCGAATAGGGAGTTAGTTGCTGCATTAACGTTGTCTTACTACTCATTTTATTATTTCGAGTAACTTAAAATAGAAATAAGTTTGGATTCTATACACACCTATTTATACAAATGGGATATCACTAATGTCACATAGGAACATTTAGAAGTCACTATCAATATGATAAGTACCTAATAATTGGTTTACGCGTGCAACGCAGATTAGGCTAGTACTAAAACAAAATACCTAATAATTCAAAACCAAAACAAATCTGCTAACCATGTAGTCAAATAAACAATCAAATCAGTAATAAAATAGAAAAGGATTGTTGTATAATTGTTTAATAAAATCAACATGTCTATTCATAAAAAATATGCAAAGTTCTTTTGTTTGTTATTTTACATATTAATAGTTTAATCATTCGAAAACTTTATCATATTTAAATAGCTGTCAGCGCCATCTATGAGATATTTGTGCAATTAGTACATTAGAAGTTATTGTAAATTATAAATGTTGTCAAATGTTTGTAAAAATTGCACAAAAATCTGAATAGATGGCGTTAATAGTTGTTTATATCATGAAAGTATTGCGAGTTCCAAAATTAACTAGGCGAATGTTATTTTTTTATGTTATAGCAGGCAAACGAGCAGGCGGCTCATCTGATGGTAAATGACTTCGTCGCCCATGTACACTTGCAATATCAGAGTGCAAAGAAATGCGTTGCCGGCCTTTGAAGTGGGAATACGTCCCAACGAGGGGCACGAGCCTACCCGTATAGGGTGATTAGGCCTTAGTCGTCCACGCGGGCCCAGTGCGGATTGGACGACTTCGCACACGACCTTCGAATCTCTTGTAGGCGTGCATGAAGGTTTCCTCACGATGTTTTCCTTCACCGTAAGAGCGTCGGATAACGTACATATATTTTCGAAAATTCGAAAACACATTGGTACGTGTCGGGATTTGAACCTCAGTCCTACCGGTAGGAAGGCGACAGTCCACACCATTGAGCCACCGACGCTCACAGTTCACATTCACACAGATTCACAGTTGTCAAACTGCAACCTCCGACGTAGCGATAGCCAAAATAATTATGCCTTCCCTCTCTGTCTAAGCGAGTTGTAAGTGTAAGAACGAGATGGAGCGAATATTGCGCGCAACGGTTACGCAGAGATTCGCAAAGGTAGCATTGTAGATTTAAACCTTATGTTTGTGATACTAAGGTTGTATTCAGTTTGGCACTACATACTAATAATTTTAAAATGATCTTTCTCTTTCCGAAATTTACAAGGGTCAGATTTGTTTTGGTTTTGAATTATTAGGTATTTTGTTTTAGTACTAGCCTAATCTGCGTTGCACGCGTAATCCAATTACTGGGTACTTATCATATTGATAGAACCTTCTAAATGTTCCTATGTGACATTAGTGATATCCCATTTGTATGAATAAGTGTGTATAGAATACAAACTTATTTCAATTTTTAGTTACTTGAATTAATCAAATAAGTAGTAAGTTAGTACCTAACAAAATACCTAATAATTCAAAACCAAAACAAATCTGGCCCTTGTAAATTTCGGAAAGGGAAAGATCATTTTAAAATTTTTATTATGTAGTGCCAAACTGAATACAACCTTAGTCACTCACATAAGGTTTAAATCTACGATGCTACGTAGCGAATCTCGCGTTACCGTAGCGCGCAATATTCGCTCCATCTCGTTCTTACACTTACAACTCGCTTAGACAGAGAGGGAAGGCATAATTATTTTGGCTATCGCTACGGTGGTGGTTGACAACCATTGACAACTGTGAATCGCTGACTAACCAAACTAGCGAGCGTAACTTAGCTGCCACCGCGTTAGCGCGTGATATACAATATTTGGTAGCTGACAACCGGTGCGAGATGTGATAACGCATAGCTAAGTTACAGCATGGTAACGGATATTGGTTACGTTTCGCTATAGCGGACACATGACTAGTAACTAGTAACTTACCGGGTATGAGAGACCTAACAAGAGTCGTTTAGCGGTCGGTTGCAGTGCGGCTTTGATGGAGAATAAAAAACGTTCATCAATTGTTGGTCTCTATCAATGCCACTCTTTCATTGTTAGGCGTATCACTTACCATCAGATGAGCGCCCTGATCGTCACTTGACAAGAAAAAGATGTGTATGTATTCATTTTATATAATAATATTATACATTATTTGCCGTGTGGTGAGGACGATTGAAATGCATTGTTCCACCTAACTCTACCAAATTAGGCGGCTTCATCTTCATCGTATATAACGGCCCACTGCAGGCACATCACTTCCCGCACATCAAAGCTATGAGGAGAATCGGCCGTAACCCATCATACTGAGCCAATTAGAATTGATGGGTGTTAATGCCTACTATCCTAGATGATAATGGAGGCGGCTTAGTGAAAAAATAAAAAGAGGTGGAAAAAAAACAAAGCTAAGAAAAACAATCAGATAAATTAGCCTACGGTTTCCAACAAGTCTGTAAAAAACATACAATTCGCAAAAACTAGAGTATATCTAGATTTATATGAAATCGTTACACGAAATATAATTTTAAATGGAATTAAAGCCTCAACTCATCATAATATTTCAAACAATGTAACCATATTTAGGACTTAAGTGTACAATTATTCGTCTACTTAGGCTCAACAAACCCTCTTCTACATATTTGATGCGGACCCATTATCCTGTAATTAACTAATTACTTTATAAAATCATGCGATGCAGACGAATATATTGAGTAATGAAATAAGGTAGGTTATTATGAGTATAACAAAATACGACACTATTTTTTTTAAAATATAATATCTATCAACAATGTTAAAACGAATACTTTTTTATAATATATATCGATGACATGCGAAAATCGCTGAATGTAGAATGCAGAGGACCGAAATATCTGGCTTTAAATGGGTGCAGATTTATGTCAAGCAGCAGATTACGAGATTCAAGAGAAAAGTGGGAAAGTGGGAACTTTCAAAAGCTGCTAAGGGACGTCTACGCTACTATTCTGTAAAATTGAGTTCTTCAGTCCCCTGACTATTTCTAAGATTTTTGTGATCAGAAGTTTTCTTTTCGTTTCCCAAAGTTGTTTAATCACTATAGGGAAAAGTTTTTGTCAGTAAATTATCAATAAATAAATGTCCGCAGACGAATTGATTATATGTGAAAACATCGTGAGGTTACTGCGCACGCCTACGAA